>ONZH01031338.1:0-170441 GCA_900303285.1 Rhinella marina
CCCTGCAGAACCAAGTACCGGAATGCAGCACAAATTACCACCACATGCAGTATTCAAGTGTATCACTGTCCTGAGGATGGCGATGCAGCTGAATTCAGGAGGGTACCTGTGGCCCCTGGCAAGGTGCATACGAACCTACATTATTGTTGAGAGCATCAGATCATTATGCACTTGGCCAGCGGCCATGAGAAGGGCTCAGGCGGAACACTAGCCCCCACAAATGAGCAGATTATTTCCACCAGAAAGAACGGCAGAAATCCAAAGCTGACCCAGTCAATGGGGCTAATCTGCAAGCAGACACTCACTGCAGTTCCTGTTGATGTCCTTGCAGGAACTGCACCAAGAAAGGACAGTGATCTGTAAATAACCATAACCATAATAACCATAAATGATGTCCGTGCACTCCCCTATTGACAACAATGGGAGTTGGTTTTACGATGTGGAAATCATTTATTTGTCAGTATCCATGAGGATAAAAGGTTTAGAGAGAACCTGTCACTATGATATTGCAGTGCAATCTGCAGTATATTATAGTTTTAAGGGAAAAGATTCAGTAAACCTTGTCATTTTATTCTTTTAGATCTCTTCCCTTTGTAGGCTTAGGAGTCATGTGGGCGGTCCTGTCAGTGACTTATGGTTAACTATTCATGCCAAATAATAAAAAGAAGGCTGTCAGTCAGGCAGTAGGTCCACCCATTTGACTCCAAGGCCTACGAGGAGCGAGGTTTACTACAGAATCTTTACCCATAAAACTAGATATCAGTCTGCTCAGCTCCTCCTGCTCTATAACATGCTATAAAATGTTATTACACATCTAAATTGCAAGCCCTCACGTGCATGGTACTCTTTATCTCTCTACCTGTTTATAACTCTTCTTGTTCATGCTTGTACTTAATTCATAATCATTTACTTACACCCTTTTTACATGTCCAGTGCCCTGGAATAAATAGTGCTTTAACCCCATAGTGACCAGCTTGTTTTGGGCCTTACTGAGTAGCGGTTATTTTTATTTTATTTATTTTTTTTGTCTCCTTCCAAGAGCTATAACTTTTATTTTTCAGTCTATGTAGCCGTTTTTGTGAGGGACAAGTTGTAGTTTTTAACGGTGCCGTTTTGGGGTACATATAACTTTCTGATTAACTTTTATTAATTCTTTCTGGGAGTGAGATGGTGGAAAAAAACAGCAAAACTGTCACAGAATTTTTATGTTATAAATTTTGCGGCATTCATTTTTTGGTAAAATTATTATAAAATAAATAACATCATAACTTTATTCTCTGGGTCAGTATGATTACAGTGATACCAAATACATATAGGGGGGTCGTTTATTATTCAGAAATACACCTATATTAGGCATATTCCTGGCGCAGATTGCGACACAAAGGTTATTTGTACCGTAATCTGTAACTTTCCCTGCTCACGCTAGGTCTAAAAAAAAAAAAAGTGATGGGGAAGGGGACGGCCATCTCATTCATCATTTTCTATGCCTTTTTTAGCCGTAGAAAATTGTGTAAATTTAAGCCATGCCCATTTTTCCCATGGGAATCCCTATGAAAAACACCTGAATCTGCTTGTGCACGAATATGAGAAGAGCAGGGAGTGAAGCTGAAATCACAGGTCATGTGACCCTGAGTGAAATCTGAAAAACCAGCAAGTTTAGAAGCACAAAGTGCTGGAAACATACAAATTACAAAGAAATAACTCGTACATTTCTAACCCCTTCTACCCCGGAGGTTTTATTTTGTTTTCATTTTTTCGCATTTTTGGCGGAAAATGCTTTTTTGCCACAGTTGTTACTATGTTACAGTTTTACGTGTTTGTTTGTTTTTTTTTTTTCGTTTTTTTACGGCATTCATTATGTGGTAAAACTGAGTTGTGATCTTAATTCTCCAGATTAGTACAAATCCGGCAATACCACATATGTATACCTTTCCCTGCGTTTTGATGCTGAAAAAAAACTACACTTTTTTTGCTGTCCTTCTCTGACCCCTATAACTTTTTTGTAGTTATGTGTTCTGAACTGTATGAGGGCTCATTTTTTGCAGGGTGATCTTTACTTTTCATTGATACCATTGTGGGGGTTTACAACTTTTTGATCACTTTTTATTTAATTTTTGTGGGAGGAGAAGCGACCAGAAAATGGCAAATCAGCCATTTTGACCCTTTTTTTTATTTCGCCTTTTTTCATATGGTATTAATAATTTTATATTTTGATAGTACAGGCATTTTCACACGCAGCGATAGCCATGATATGTGTTTTTTAAAAATGTTTTTACATTTTTTATACTCATTTTGGGGAAAGGGGGAGTGATTTGATTTTTTTAAAATATTTTTTTATTTGTAAAAACTTTATTTTTACATGGGGAACTGTAACAAGCAATCATTAGATTGCTCATATCATAAACGCCAATGCTCTTGCATTGGCGTCTATGATGATTTTACTACTTTCCTATGGAGCCCTATTACAGGCAACATAGGAAATACTGTGCAGCAGCCTCCTGCCATTCACTATGACAGGGGCTGCCGCACACAAGCTGCGGCTCCTCCGATCGCCGCATGGGGGAGCTGAAGCAACACCAGAAGCAAGTGCTTTCGGTTTTCAGTGCGCTCAGATGCCGTGGTTTGTTTGACCACAGCATTTGAGAGGTTAAATGTCTGCAATCGCCATTACCGCTGGTTGTGGACATTAGCCGCGGGTGTCTGCATGAAACAGCAGGCACCCGACATGTGACGTAATAGTACGTCACATCCCCTCAAAAAATATTTACAAATTTTTTATTGCTTATAAATAGTAAAGTATCAAGTTTTTCTGTACCACGTACCGTAAAGCATAGCAAATTTTCTGTTTTTCCTTGTTCCTCATCCCCAAAGGAATGTGTAAAAATTATTCAATAAATAAATTTACCCCAAAATGGTACCAGTAAAAACCACATCTCGCAAGAAACAAGTCCTCATATGGCTGCTCATGTAGTAAACTGAAGTTATAACTCTGAGAATAAAGTGACCTTTCATCAGGACCAGCTATGGGGGGACACGACTATCCTCAGATGTTAGGAGCGAGAAAGTCCAGGCTGTTGGGGTTTCAACATGCCCAATCTCTGAGGATAACCCACTGCCAGAGCCGTCTGGCAGTGCCTTACTCATCTCACTTCATTCAGAACTTGGCAGTGTGTATATGAGTGAGAGAAAGAGTGCAGACCAGTTAAAAGGGCATGGTATAGCGATGTAGGGGAAGTGAATATTTCATGCAAAGAATGGCACAAAGCAGGGAAACTTTTGCCAAAGATATTTTTTTTAGAAGACATTTTTTTGCTTTGGGCTGATGGTCCCAATCCTGTTCCTACCTCTAAATCGTTGACTGCTATAGAGTAACTTGGCTTTTTGATTGTGACTTATAACTTCAGTCCACAATTCATCAGCTACCTGAAAACTGCTGAAGATTGAGATGGTATTTGGCCCGCCACAAGCGTGTCTATCCTACTATATGAAGCCGTTCCACTTTATACTCTTTGAACCAGTATTTCCCTAACTTGTAGCCACTGGAAAACAGTCTGAACTGGATGGACAGATGTCTTTTTTTGGCCTTATAAACTATGTTACTATGTTAGGTTAGGACTGAAAAGAAAAGCAGTGGGGAAAATCTACCATATTTCCAATAAAACAGATCAGTTTATGTCTTTATATGTTAAACGGTGCTGCTGGCTAAGTGAAATGCCCTTCAGCTCCGCAGGATTTTGGAGGGTTAGAGGGTGCTCATTTGCACATAAATAGCCATTAAGAGATGAATTCCCAGAGGTCCTGTGTTGCATGTTAGCAGTGCTGACCTACTTAGCTAGTTTAAATTTGTTTTACAGAATTATTATAATTCCATGCCTGGTACTTAAACTCTGTGATTAATGCAAGCTTCACAAAACAATTAAAGCTTAATTAAACAATTTTCTATGTTCCTGTAGCATTGTTATCCTCACACAAAGCGGGATCTGGCAAATATTAAAAGAATTAGGACACTGATAACCCATTGCTTTTGCTCTTTGCTGATTGCAAGGCACATATGAGCTAAAGGAAATTCATCCTATGCAGTGTTTCCCATATCCTTGGAGAAATATTCCTCCTATTTGGACAGTTGTCTTTTCCGAAGTCCGCCGAGTTCATTGTGGTTTACTAAATATCTTCCATACAAGGCATGGAATTTCTGCTCTGCCCTGTTTACAATAGCAGAACAATGAAAATTCTGGAAGAAGATACAAAACGCTTATGCACGATATGGTAAATGAATATGCGGATGTGCAAAAATCACAGGAAATAATGCAATCATACAATAAGATGCAAACATTATATTTGGACCACAGGTCGCACTACATTTTTTACTGAAGAGTAAAAATACTCCCCTTACCATTTTTGAGGAGTATTTTTACCCGAGGCCTACACTTGTTCACATCTGCCTCGGAGGCTCCATTCGGGGCGTACATCACAGATTCTGACAAAAAGATCAGGCAAAAAAGCCTTGTATTTAGGAATTTTTTGCCTGTTGAAAAACAAGATCCTCAGTGGATTTTATTATATTGAACGGAGGCTGCTCAGCTCCCTTCTTGTCAGGTGCCCGATCCAGCAATTACATTATTATTTTTGTTGTTCTGCTTGTCTAACAGAGCAGAACAACCTAAATAAATAGTGGCAGTGTGAACGTGCCCTCCCATCAGCTTCTCTAACATACAGTCCCATGTAAATAACATTGCTCCCCTCCCTCCAGGATAGGGTTAATTAGCCCCTGTGGGGGTCTGGAGCAAATGCACAGCAGGTTATTATAGCCAACTGGTGAACTACAGGGAAGATCCACTATATTGGACTCTGTACTTTATCACTTGGCTATAATAGCCTGCGGTGCATTCACTCCAGACTCTAGACCGCACTGTATAGTCGGTCTTCATTGTTAATGGGCGCGCTGCTATTAACAATGAAGACCGATGATGTAGTGAGGTCTTCATTAGTTAAAGGGGTTGTCCCACGAAAAATATTCTACAGTTTTCACACCAGCACCTGGATCTGACTACTTTTGTAATTGCATGTAATTAAAAATTTAGCACAGCCACTGAATTATTCAATAGAATGTATTTGTATAGCACCACCTGCTGTTTGATCTTTTTCTTATTTCTTTGACCTGCTCTCTGAGAAGGCCGCACATGCTCAGTTTCATCCTTCAACTGCCCCTGAGCTGTGATAGGGAGCTGGGACACGCCTCCTGAGTTGTGATAGGGAGAGCCTGGACACGCCTCCTGAGCTGTGATAGGGAGAGCTGAGACATGACTCCTGAGCTGTGATAGGGAGAGCTGAGACACGTCTCCTGAGCTGTCAGCTTGATATAAATCTAGCAGAGCAATGAATGTGGAGATCTCTGGATCCATGTGAGGTACAGGGCTGGTTCTAGCTTTGTTAGAAAGTGATTGCCATGTACTATATGATGTCTGATTTTCATTTGTTACATTATTCATGGAAAAACCCCTTTAACTGTAAGGAAAGCTTCTATTATCTGGGGAGTAGCATTTTTGTGCACTTTTGCCTCGCCTGTCCCGTATTCAACCTTGATTAGGTGGTACATATAGCTGTACAGTCATGGCCAAAAGTTTTGAGAATGATACAAATATTAATTTTTACAAAGTCTACTGCTTCAGTTTTTATAATGGCAATTTGCATATACTCCAGAATGTTATAAAGCGTGATCAGCTTAACAGCAATTACTTGCAAAGTCAATATTTGCCTAGAAAATGAACTTTATCTCCCAAAACACATTTCAACATCATTGCAGCCCTGCCTTAAAAGGACCAGCTAACATTGTTTCAGTGATTGCTCCATTAACACAGGTGTGGGTGTGAATGAGGACAGGGCTGGAGATCAATCTGTCATGATTAAGTAAGAATGACACCACTGGACACTTTAAAAGGAGGCTGGTGCTTGGCATCATTGTTTCTCTTCTGTTAACCATGGTTATCTCTAAAGAAACATGTGCAGTCATCATTGCACTGCACAAAAATGGCCTAACAGGGAAGAGTATCACAGCTAGAAAGATTGCACCTCAGTCAACAATCTATCGCATCATCAAGAACTTCAAGGAGAGAGGTTCCATTGTTGCCAAAAAGGCTCCAGGGCGCCCAAGAAAGACCAGCAAGCGCCAGGACCGTCTCTTAAGTGTTTCAGCTGCGGGATCGGGCTACCAGCAGTGCAGAGCTTGCTCAGGAATGGCAGCAGGCTGGTGTGAGTACATCTGCACGCACTGTGAGGCGGAGACTCTTGGAGCAAGGCCTGGTCTCAAGGAGGGCAGCAAAGAAGCCACTTCTCTCCAGAAAAAACATTAGGGACAGACTGATATTCTGCAAAAGGTACAGGGAGTGGACTGCTGAGGACTGGGGTAAAGTCATTTTCTCTGATGAATCCCCTTTTCGATTGTTTGGGACATCTGGAAAACAGCTTATTCGGAGAAGACGAGGTGAGCGCTACCACCAGTCTTGTCTCATGCCAACTGTAAAGCATCCTGAAACCATTCATGTGTGGGGTTGCTTCTCAGCCAAGGGAATCAGCTCTCTCACAGTCTTGCCTAAAAACACAGCCATGAATAAAGAATGGTACCAGAATGTCCTCCGAGAGCAACTTCTCCTAACCGTCCAAGAGCAGTTTGGCGATCAACAATGCCTTTTCCAGCATGATGGAACACCTTGCCATAAAGCAAAGGTGATAACTAAATGGCTCAGGGAACAAAACATAGAGATTTTGGGTCCATGGCCTGGAAACTCCCCAGATCTTAATCCCATTGAGAACTTGTGGTCAATCATCAAGAGACGGGTGGACAAACAAAAACCTACAAATTCTGACAAAATGCAAGCATTGATTGTGCAAGAATGGACTGCTATCAGTCAGGATTTGGTCCAGAAGTTGATTGAGAGCATGCCAGGGAGAATTGCAGAGGTCCTGAAGAAGAAGGGTCAACACTGCAAATATTGACTTGCTGCATTAACTCATTCTAACTGTCAATATAAGCTTTAGTTACTCATAATATGATTGCAATTATATTTCTGTATGTGATAAAAACATCTGACAAACACACATAAAAACCAGAGGGCAGCAGATCATGTGAAAATATAATATTTGTGTCATTCTTAAAACTTTTGGCCATGACTGTACATGCTCCTCCTCCTCCTCATCAGTTGCTGGACGCACACAGAGGTAACTAGGAGCAGCACACTATATGTCCAGGGCCTGCTCTGCTGAATGTAGATGCCCAAGTGCTGGATTTGGCACATAACTGAGACAAACAGACCCTATTGACTATAATGGAATCCATTCGGAGTGCTGTTTTTTATCGGACAAAAAAGTCCTGCATGCAGGACTTTTTTGTCCGTCGATGGAATCTGCAATGGATGACCCAAATGGAGCACTTTACGTGTACAGTACAGTGTACAGTATGGTTTTGGCATGCATAGGATTTTTAATTTATACACTATACATGCGGCTATAACACTGGATTACTGACTTGTGTGGGTAAAGAACAGCAGCACAGTCAAAACGTCAGTGGGTGTAAATCCTCCAGGCTGAAGGAGATTGAGTCTATAGATATCCAGAAATCATACAACGAGGCAGCACTCCAAGTAGTGAAAATGATGGACCACCATCTTCACTACTTGGAGTGCTGCCTTGTTCTATCGTTCTATGATATATGGATAGAGATATAGACAGATTTTTTTTTTTTTTTTTTTTTTAAACATCCTTTTAGAAGAGGTAGGTTTTTGCCTTTCCTTTGATTAACTTTCTGTTAGGACTTCAGGAAACTCACCTTGCACTACTATCTCCAAAGTGTGCATTCTCTGTAGTGCGAGTCTCTGAAAAGCTGTAATCTCAGAATTTTATACTGATGACGATTTGCCGTGAATGCCCATGTATGTGGAAGTTTTCAATCCTTTCACACTGTGAAAAACCTTCAGAATAATTATTTCTCCCCTCTGAACACATTTCATATTCAGAGGTTTGGGTCGTGCATGTTGTTTATTCCACAAGGAGTTGCATGTGAGCAGCTGCTGATCTTCTAATGAATACCTTGTTGGGCACTGTAGTATGGAGGCTCTGAGGCCTTCAACTTTGCATCATTTGTGGTCATATTCCAAAACATGGGAGGTATGCCTCATTAGTCTGGCCAGACTGGGAAGGCAGAGGTTTTCTTTACTGAATCCCAGAGGTGTTTTATGCTGTGTTCACAGTATAGTCATGGTTCATTTTATAAACAGCATGATGCAGTGCTGGGTCCATCACACTACGGACACCAGTAATGCCTCATGGATGCCATTGTCTTATAATGGAGTCCGCTGAAGTTCCATCATGGTGTCCATTGTTTTGACGGTAAGAATAGCACTTCATGCTGCACTCTTCTTCCTGCCAATGGAGGCTTCTTGTATGCTTCTGTTAGAATTCATTCCTTCAAGGTCAGAAGAATGTTTTTTGGTCAGAATTCATATGCATACTGTTGCCCACATTTACTTAGCAGCTACTAGCAGCTTACTTTGGGTATTAGTATGAACTGTGCAAAAAAAAGAAAAAAGGCAGATGGTGCAACAGATATAGTCAAAAAATTACAGATTTTCCTCTGTCTGTTCATATGTGATAAGTAACAGGAGAATGGCTAGTTGAAATCACATTTATTAAAGCAGATCTCCAGGACTAGAGCAAGATGGCTGCTTTCTGCACCACCCATGTCCACAGCTTCAGTGTGGTTTTACAGCTCAGCCCCATTCATTTTAATGAGCTTTGCACAACCTAAGCACAGGAGTGGTAGTCTTTTTGGAAGAAAGCAGCCATGTTTTCTAATCCTGGAGAACCTCTTTAGGTAGGAAGCCTGAAAAGGTTGCAGATCTTGATGCAAATCCATATCTGCTCATAACTGGCATTGGTTTGATTTTGCTACTATTAGAAATTTCAAATGCACTACATTTATTAAAAGCTGTGTGCCTTTTAATAAATTTGGCCCAGATCACTACAGCTATCTTTTTTTTTTTTTTTCTTAGTCTGATGTAAGGTACATCAGTCTTAGAAAATGTGGGCAGCATTTTTATTTCTCTAGCGTTAGCCTGCAAGTAAAGTGTCACCTCTTTGTCAGGCCAGCTTTAACCTCTGAGATGGGCCTTCCTTGTGCCATAGTAGATATTGCTCGAACTTTGTGTTTGTAGCCCGTCAAAAAAGAGTAATGAATTCAGAAATCCATTGATTGTGCCAGCTCTGAGAAGATTATGTGTAGACAGGCTTCAAGGGGGTGTATTTGTGGGATGCCTGTCGCATAGATGCAGCAGCTTCCGCAGTGGTTCTGCTTTGATCCTACAGAATGAAAGGACTGGAGGATCAGCTCAGGTCTAAATGAGATTACAGCTGGTTTGACTGCTTATCTGGTCTAATGCCAACCAGTGTGGCTTTGCGCCTCCTAAGGGGTTTACAACAGAGACTGTTTATCAAGTATCATCAATTTTCTCTGCACAAGCAGCCTAATTCTTCACAGTCTGAGTGTGTTGTGGGGTTGTCCAGCAGCCAGGCTTTTCCGAGGCATATTGCATTCACACAGACTTCAACAAATAGGAGTTAAACCAAATGAAATATTTAGCTTCATTATGGCTCTGTTTGTAATCTTCCTCGCCCCATTGTAGCCAGTTGGACTGGTGAATGCTAGGTAATTACTTGCCTCCACCTCCTGTATAATGATGTAAAAAGGACTCAGAGGTGGTAAAACCACTAATCAGCCTAAAGTCTATCAATACAGCAAACAACCCTCCCCACCCCCTTCATCAAAATGTTTCTCCTATGTAGAGTATAAAGTGCAGAGAAAAGCTGGCTATAGCCATCAGATTATTCTTACCCGATTCTTCTCGTTTAACAGGATCCTTTTCGATGGAAACAGGGACTCAACTGCTGGAACGAAGCTGCTAAAGTGCGCATTAAAGGGGTTCTCCGGGAATTAAGAAAATAAAAATACTTAACTATTACTTCCTTAGAAATATATTCCCAAATACCTTACATTAGTTATAATGGCTCGTTTTGTCCAGTGAGCAATCATTAGGAGAAACAAAATGGCCACCGCCCTACTAGTAGACCCTAAACCTGTCCTAATCACACAGGAGGACAAGTTACTTCACAACACTAAGCTAAAGAGCTGCCTCATCCTCCTCTCTGCTTGTCACAGATTTTGATCCTGAATATAGATGATAAGATCTTTAGCTGAATCTGTTGGAATTGAGTTCATGAGCAGATGTGGCTGATGAGCAGCAGCTCTTGTATGCAGTCTCCATTACCAGTCTGTCCTGTCCGGCCTCTCTGTAATTCATGTCTCCTCATTCACACAAAGAGTCACCTAACTGTCATATTAAACTGTATTCAGGAGCATAATCCCTGACAAGCAGGGCAGAGAGGGGGCTGAGGCAGCTCTTTACCTCAGTGTTGTGAAGTAACTCATCCTGCTGTGTGATTAGGACAGGTTTTGTGTGTGCTAATAGAACAGCGACCATTTTATTTCTCCTAATCATTGCTCCCTAGACAAAATGAACCATTATAACTAATGAAAGGTATTTGGAAATATATTTATAGTAAAGTATTTTATGTATTTTCATTTTCTTAATTCCCGGAGAACCTCTTTGAAGAGTGTAGCAGTGCCACTTTGTTCTAATGAATTTGGGGGGGGTCAGTCCGCTGCCAATGTCAATATGACATATCTGAAGTTTTCTGTTTATGAAAGTTGAAAAAAATCTTAGTTGTAGGCTACCCAAATAATGTTTGTTTTTTTACAGGGAATTAAAAATTAATTTTTATTACTACTTTTTTTTACATAAAAAGAAAAAAATAAAACGAGGTAAAGTAATTTTTATAAAGCATTTTTTAATTGACCATAGTGAATTATGTTTACCATAGAGAATAGAACATGATATATATATATATATATATATATATATATATATATATATATATATATATTATTTTTTTTTTTTTTTTTTTTTTTTTTTTTTTTTTATATCAAACAGAGGAAAATTCTGATTGTGAGTATAGGCTGGAATGGTATGCATCTGTATATTAAAAATAGGTTACTTATAATCTTCCCTCGTAGAGAGAAGGGAATACAAAATTAATTCTAAATTTTGAGGCGATGTGTACACTTGGCAAAGTTTGAGTGCAGATTCAGCATTGACAGTATAGAGTATGTAAATGTAGGAATGTGCAGTGGGGAAAAAATATGCGCATTTGAGAATTGGCAGCATACTCTGTTCTACTGCGGATTTGTGTGTCGGCTACGAATGAGACATAAATTCGAAATCTAAAGTGACATTTTTGGGAGGATTTTTCCCATTAAAATTGAGACTATTAGGCGGGGTTAATATGTGTGCTCCAAAATATTGTCACAAAGTAAGCCAACCAATAGATGGTGTAAAATTAGATAAACATGTCTAAAGATGTACCAAATCAATCATCCAGCATGAGCCACTTCAATACATTGCCCGTAGCAATCAGATTTCAACTTTCATTTTTCACAGCTGTTTTGGAAAATGAAAGGTGGAATCTGATTGGTTGCTATGGGTAACTAAGCCAGTTCTACTTTACACTGGTCTGATAAATTTCCCCCTTGGATCTTAAGACTTTTACACGGGCCGATGATTGGTCATGAGCATTTGTTAGGCCGATCGTTACCACATGTAAATGCACCAACAATTACCCAACATACAGTATGATCAAATGCCTGTTGGTCTGGTGATCACATCTTTTATTTGGAATGAAAAATCATCAGCTGTTGGCAGTAGGGATGTGCCACCAACAATAATAAAAATGTATGTGCCTGAATGATTAGCATTAGCAAGCGCCTATTGACACCCTGCACCAGTCTAACGGCCATTAAAGATGGGTGCACTATGAAAAACAAAACATCACTACAAGCACACTTGGAAACACTTGCTCTGGACTGGAGGCAGCAGTACCTGACATCACTACCCTGGGAGACCGCAGTGAGGGTTTTTTTTTTTTTTGTTTGTTTTTTTGTCAGCACTACTGGAGGTATAGATATATATCCAATGCCTTTGGCTGTGAAACAACCCCATATCATCAGGCTTCCTCCATTCCCCCTTTCCTTTGTTTCTTCCGGACCCATTTGCACCCATCAGAGCACAGTCTCATCGCTCCAAATCACTGTCGTACTTTTTGGCAAACTCAAGCCAACGCTTCTTATGAAGATATTGAAGTCGAGGCTTCTTCGCCTTTTTTCGGGTCACCATTCCAGACTTGTGTAATGCGCGTCACACGGTACTTAAATGGACGTCTGTGATCTTACTATTAGGGCTCATGCACACAAACGTGTGCCGGCTCTGCTTGTGCTGCGGACCGCAATTTGCAATGCATGGTCACTGACCATGGGGCTGCCGCATTCGGATCGCGGACCCATTCACTTGAATGCACTCTGTAGTGCTTCTGTGCGGTTCCGATCCGTGCCTCAAGTGAATGGGTCCGTGATGCGGGGTGCACACAGCCAGAGCCCGTGTATTGCGGACCCGCAGTATGTGGGCCGAAATACAGCAACGGCCATGTGCATGAACCCTAACGATGCGTATAAGCCATCTATACTCTCGCGTAGATGATGCTGTTTCTCTGTTCTTGGGAAATCTTCATGGCTGCTTCTGGATTCGAACCAGTGACCTAATAACACACTGAGCTATTAGGAAATGTGAGAACCGGTTATAATTTGTAGTAGACAAGAAAAAGATTGTTCCACCATCAGGAGCAAAACAGTAACAATGCAGTTACATGACAAGAATCTGCATAACTAATCATATGCTAAATAGTGGCAAGTCCAACTTATGTATGAGATAGCCAAGATGATTGTAGTCTCTCACGTTTGAAGCTGTCGTCGATGGTGAGATATAGAGCCTGAAAGTATACAGTGGAGGAAATACGTATTTGATCCCCCACTGACTTTTAAAGTTTTAACAGTGCCACATAGAATATCAAAAGAAAAACGGAGAAAATTACATGAAATGAGAAATAAAAAATAATTTTCATTTCTTTGAGGGAAATAAGTATTTGATCCCCTAGGAAAACATCATTTAATACTTGGTGGCAAAACCCTTGTTGGCAAGCACAGCAGTCAGGCGTTTCTTATAGTTTTTTATAAGGGTTGCACACACTTCAGGAGTAATTTTGGCCCACTCCTCTCTGCAAATCATCTCCATATCCTTAAGGTTTTTAGGCATGCATTTGGAAATGCGAAGCTTCAGCTCTCTCCATAGATTTTCGATGGGATTGAGGTCAGGAGACTGGCTAGGCCATTCCATGACCTTGATATGGTTCTTATGGAGCCACTCCTTTGTTTCCTTGGCTGTATGTTTTGGGTCGTTGTCGTGCTGAAAGACCCATCCACGACCCATTTTCAGTGCCCTGGCGGAGGCAAGGAGGTTGTCACCCAGGATTTTGCGATACATGGCCCCATTCATCTTCCCGTCAATGCAGTGAAGTTGGCCTGTGCTCTTAGAAGAAAAACACCCCCAAAACATAATACTTCCACCACCATGCTTGACGGTGGGGATGGTATTCTTAGTCATATTCTGTATTTTTCTTCCTCCAAACACGTTGAGTTGAGGCCAAAGAGCTCAATTTTGGTCTCATCTGACCACAGCACCTTCTCCCAGTCTCTCTCGGAGTCATTAATATGTTCATTGGTAAACTTGAGGCGGGCCTGGACGTGAGCCTTCTTGAGCAGAGGAACCTTGCGTGCACTGCAGGATTTTAAACCATTACGTCTCCGTGTATTACCAATGGTTTTTTTGGAGACTGTGGTCCCAGCTGCCTTGAGATCATTACTCAGCTCCTCCCGTGTAGTTCTTGGCTGATTTTTTTAGCCTTTCTCATGATTAATGAGACTCCACGAGGTGATATCTTGCATGGAGCTCCAGGCCTGGGTCGATTGACACTAATGTTGTACTTCTTCCACTTCCGAATAATTGCACCAACAGTTGTCACCTTCTCATCCAGCATCTTACTTATGGCTTTGTAGCCCATACCAGCCTTGTGTAGGTCAACAATTTTGTCCCTGACATCTTTAGACAGCTCTTTAGTCTTGCCCATGGTGGAGATGTTGGAGTGTCACTGAGACTGTTGGCAGGTAGCCTTTTATACAGGTGACAATTTGGGACAGGTGTCTCTCATCCAGGTAATGACTTCACTGTGATTAGGGTGTGTCAGTGGTCTGTGGGAGCCAACATTAGTCATGGTTTTACTAGGGGATCAAATACTTATTTCCCTCAAAGAAATGCAAATGATTTTTTATTTCTCATTTCATGTAATTTTCTCCGTTGTTCTTTTGATATTCTGTGTGGCACTGTTAAAATAAAGCTGGCATAAAATTATGAGACGTTTCATTTATTTGTTAGTATTAAAACTTTTAAAGTCAGTGGGGGATCAAATACTTATTTCCTCCACTGTATATAACCATTTACAATACTGGGGACAATAAGCTTATTTCCCCCCAGTATTGCAAAATCGCAAAAAATGGGCACCAGCCACGTGCGTTCCACATTTTGCAGACCGCACATGGCCGGCACTATGATAGAAATGCCTATTCTTATTCGTGGCTGGGGACAAGAATAGGACATGCTCTATCTTTTTTGAGGGACCACAGAACAGAGGTACGAATTGCGGAACGGATGCGGACACTTAAGGGTCCATTCACACGTCCACATATGTGAATGCACCCTTAGGCACATAGTCTGGATTATGGATTGCTTTTCTGTGTGGAAAAATCGCAGCATAGTACAGCACCAGCCAAGTATGTGAGATTAGACAGAGTGAAAATTGGCCTGCCGAGTGGATTTTGAAATCCGCAGCATGTCAATTTTTATATGCTTTTTTTGTGTGTGTGGATTTCACCCTTAGGGCGAGATTTTCTGTAAAACTGCATCAAACCCACAACACAAACTGCAAGTAACCCATGCAGATTTGGGTGTGGAAATGCACCAAATCGTTCCACATCCAGCATAGAGACACATTTGTTTTTGTGTCGTGATTGAGTGCTACTATTTTATTTGTATTTATTTTACCATTAGAGGGAGTCTGTCAGCAGTTTTTATCATGATATACTGCTAACGGTACTAGATAGGGAAGAGAAGCTCATTTCCGAACTCCCATATAAATGAATGGAGTAGCGCATGTGCAGCAACCTCTCCATTCACAGTGGCTATATAATTGGCTCTGTTCTCAAGATAAAGACCCCAATGGCGCGCTTTCACCTATTGGATATAGTATATGGCTTATTCTATAGATATGCTGGAGAAGCAGTTCAGACTCCTTTTAAACAGGGAATTAGTCTGGGACTTGCACCTATCTTGAGAATGGGACTAGTCTCGAGGCTGCTGGGAATATGAATAAGGTTTGCCGCTCATGCATGGCCCTCTCTACGCATGCACTACTTTCTGTTTTGTCACCGCATGCTACACATCTCAGGATATGTCGAGCCAAGAGGAAAAGGAAGGATGGATTTGTAGCTAAAAAAAAAAAAAAAGTGAGGTGAAATTGAGGCGTAAACTGTAGAATCACGCTGCTTTTTCTTCTGGGGTATTATTTTCCTTGTGCTGCACACACAAGGGCGGAATAAACTGTTCATTACACTGAGGCCAAATGCTAACAAGGAACTTGTGCTCATGTAGCACTCTGCCTGATAGCTAGGCAGTGACGTTACAGTGCGCTTTATAGAATTTAATAAAGGAATTGTAGTCATTTCAATGTACGCACAGAATGGGTTGACCAGAAGATAAATGGAAACGGCAATGCCGGTGCGTTCCTGCAGATTGTTTTTAATAAGCATGTTATTTAGCTCATCAGCCTACCGCAGCAATGCTTTGAATCTGGCTCTGCCAGACAAATTTGTTAATGCCTTTTTCCCCCTCCCCCCTTTTCAGGGAACATTGATTCCCCGCAGACATATCTCTATTAAACCTCTAGAAAGTCACAACTTCCAAATTAGATTAAGTAGCGAGCACGGTACTAGAGGAATCAAAGAAAATTGAGTGTATTATTGAATTCATGCCACATTGTCTGCAGAAGGGAGATGCTTTGTATGGCGGCAACGTTTGTCCTTACTATACTAACAAAGATGTGGAAGCAGTCGTGTAATATCATTTTCTAAAACGCATTAGGAAGTCTTATGCCCGTCCTGCTTCTGCACCCTCACTGGAATATGGCAGGGCGACATTTTATCCTTGGGAATGTAATGTTCTAGGTTATCTTTTTATTTTATTTTTTTATTATTATTATTTTTGTTTCTTTTCAAGACATTTATTAGGTTACTGTTCAATAACATTTTACAGTGTTCAACTTAATAAACAGTCAAAGACAAATTACACTGTAACCGTCATTTACTATGTCATAAAAGCGACTTGGAGAGATCTCCGATGATCAAATATTGCAAATGATTGGGCAGTCCTAGGTTAGTATATAAAATGTTTCTGTAAACCGGTTTTAGGCTAGGGCTACACGGTGACACCCGTCGCAGCCAGGATCCCTGAGTAGCGGGGATCCCATAGAGATGAATGGGATCGCCGCGGCAGTCGCAAGAAATCTAACCGAGTTGTATTTCTTGAGACTGCCGCGGCGATCCCATTCATCTCTATGGGATCCCCGCTACTCAGGCATCATGGCTGCGACGGGTGACACGCGACAACTGTCGCCATGTAGCCCTAGCCTTAGGTTTGGTGCATGAAAGGGTCACAACTGATGGCAATGGCAGCATTGAAAAAACTTTTGGATGGAAAAATCTCCTCCACATATTTGGTATCGCCGATTCTGTAATGACTTGCACTACGCAGTTATCATGTTATTTATCCCAAAATTGCTGTTTTTATATTTGTTCGCCACCAAAAAGAAATTAAAAGTATCAAAAGATGTTATGTAAAATGATACAAATAGAAAGTACTGCAAAAATCAAGCACTTGCACAGCTCCGTAGAAAGAAGAAGCAAAAAGGTATGGGTCTTGGCATGCAGTGATTAAAAAAAAAACTTTTTTAAAAGGGTTTTTATTGTGCAAAAGTAGTAAAACATAAAGTATTTTGACCAACATTCTGCAGTGATGCTTTCTAAATGATATCAATCTTAACATCCTCACTTATCATTTGCCTGCATTTGTTTATTACATACATACATTGAGCCCAAGCTGTATGGAAATCTGTTGAAACAGCTCTTTACGTTCTTTCTCAGGGACATCCACAGCCGTGCAGTACAAGGACATGGGAATCCTGGGATTCAGGCACTGTCTGTGTCCGTGGCAAAGGAGCGCCATCTAGCAGTTGCTACTGCTCTCTGGAGAAACTTCTTCCCATTCTTGAAAAGTTTGAGACTTTCACAAACCCCTCCCTCGCAGTTAGCTGACACAGCAGCAGGTCTGCGTCCTTGTCTACTTTCTGCTTGCTATTTTCCTTGCTCATCACAATATAGTAAAGGTTTAGAAGTCATTATACGGCATACAAATATATAGAAACTTTTCATTTGTTAATTAGTTTATATTGAATGTCCTATAATCTTATGTTTTTCAGGATACACACTTCTTGCTTTGAACATACCAAGCAGTGCCCCGTCTGACCTGCAGCCCCAGCCGTTTGTTTCAATGATACAACTTTTCGGCTGGGATGATATGGTCACACCACAATTGGTATCCCGTTATCTGAGCCATTTAATTCCAAACAGGTGAGCCGTTGCTCTTCTAACTATGCAATACACTCTATTTTTTTTATTTATTATATTGAAGTAGACAACACATACATAACAAACTGCATACAAGACCTGTATAGACTATAACTCACAGGGCAAATGTCACCAAGTTCTTTTCATGAAACATTCTAGCAAAAAAAAAAAAAAAAAACTACGTTTTTGTTTATTTCTCTTTTAGTTTTAATATATGAATATAGTTTGCTTAAAAGGGTGCATTTATGTGGATGTTTTGGGGTTTTTTGTTTGTCTTATAAACTTTTTTTTTCTTGCGTGATGTTTGCACTGTGATTATGAAAAAGTAAAAAAATGTGCCCACATGTATACATATGTGACTGAACAAGATACGGGTGATCCAACATAGTAAGTTACTGTATCTGTAGGGATTTAGCTTAAAGGGTTGTCCAACATAATTAAGAACCTCAGACCAGCCCATGAATGCTGTATAATTAGAAATTAGGGTATGTTACCTTTGTCTAACGCAACTCTCTGGGGCGCTGGTCTTTTCCCGATGCTTGTTTACAGACTGCAGTGGTGATGTGCAAGCAAGTCTTTGTAATGTATATAGATCCAGTAAAGTGGGAACAGTGATGGTATCCGGTATATACAGAGTGGAGGTGACTGGGAGAGGGAAGGTATCCGGTATATACAGAGTGGAGGTGACTGGGAGGGAGGTACGGTATATACAGAGTGGAGGTGACGGGGAGAGGGAAGGTATACGGTATATACAGAGTGGAGGTGACAGGGGGAGAGGGAAGGTATATACAGAGTGGATGTGACAGGGGGAGAGGGAAGGTATCCGGTATATACAGAGTGGAGGTGACTGGAGAGGGAAGGTATCCGGTATATACAGAGTGGAGGTGACTGGGAGAGGGAAGGTATACGGTATATACAGAGTGCAGGTGACGGGGAGAGGGAAGGTAATACGGTATATACAGAGTGGAGGTGACTGGGAGAGGGAAGGTATACGGTATATACAGAGTGGAGGTGACTGGGAGAGGGAAGGTATCCGGTATATACAGAGTGGAAGGTGACGGGAGAGGGAAGGTATCCGGTATATACAGAGTGGAGGTGACTGGGAGAGGGAAGGTATCCGGTATATACAGAGTGGAGGTGACTGGGAAGAGGGAAGGTATATGGTATATACAGAGTGGAGGTGACTGGGGAGAGGGAAGGTATATGGTATATACAGAGTGGAGGTGACTGGGGAGAGGGAAGGTATATGGTATATACAGAGTGGAGGTGACTGGGGAGAGGGAAGGTATATGGTATATACAGAGTGGAGGTGACTGGGAGAGGAAGGTATCCGGTATATACAGAGTGGAGGTGACTGCGAGAGGAAGGTATATGGTATATACAGAGTGGAGGTGACTGGGAGAGGGAAGGTATCCGGTATATACAGAGTGGAGGTGACTGCGAGAGGGAAGGTATCCGGTATATACAGAGTGGAGGTGACTGCGAGAGGGAAGGTATATGGTATATACAGAGTGGAGGTGACTGGGGAGAGGGAAGGTATATGGTATATACAGAGTGGAGGTGACGGGGGAGAGGGAAGGTATATACAGAGTGGAGGTGACTGGGGAGAGGGAAGGTATATGGTATATACAGAGTGGAGGTGACGGGGGAGAGGGAAGGTATACGGTATATACAGAGTGGAGGTGAATGGGAGAGGAAGGTATACGGTATATACAGAGTGGAGGTGAATGGGGAGAGGGAAGGTATACGGTATTATACAGAGTGGAGGTGACGGGGGAGAGGGAAGGTATACGGTATATACAGAGTGGAGGTGAATGGGGAGAGGGAAGGTATACGGTATATAACAGAGTGGAGGTGAATGGGGAGAGGGAAGGTATACGGTATATACAGAGTGGAGGTGAATGGGGAGAGGGAAGGTATATGGTATATACAGAGTGGAGGTGAATGGGAGAGGGAAGGTATACGGTATATACGAGTGGAGGTGAATGGGCAAGAAGGGAAGGTATACGGTATATACAGAGTGGAGGTGAAATTAGGAGAGGGAAAGTATATGGTATATACAGAGTGGAGGTGAATGGGGAGAGGGAAGGTATACGGTATATACAGAGTGGAGGTGAATGGGGAGAGGGAAGGTATACGGTATATACAGAGTGGAGGTGAATGGGGAGAGGAAGGTATACGGTATATACAGAGTGGATGTGATGGGGGGGGGAAGGTATATGGTATATACAGAGTGGAGGTGAAAAGGGGAGAGGGAAGGTATACGGTATATACAGAGTGGAGGTGAAAGGGGAGAGGGAAGGTATACGGTATATACAGAGTGCAGGTGACGGGGAGAGGGAAGGTATACGGTATATACAGAGTGGAGGTGACTGGGGAGAGGGAATGTATACGGTATATACAGAGTGCAGGTGACGGGGAGAGGGAAGGTATACGGTATATACAGATTTGGTCATTGATTGTGATGTAAAACCAGTAGTGGATCTCACACGGAGATGAGGTACAAGCGAAAGATTTACTCCTGTTCTGTATTTTTCACCCATACCTGGTTTTGGCTCAGTCACTGATGGGAAAACTCTGGCCTCAGGCCTCTTTCACACGTCTGTGTCTGTGACAAGACTGTCAGTGTTTTATTTGTGAAGACATGTCTATTATTTGTCCTGTGTGTGTCACCCATATTCCATGTACATGAGTGTTCTCTCACGGTCAGGATCGGAGGATCCGTGTCCATGATTCACTGACATGTGAAAGAGGCCTATTAGTCTGAAAAATATGGTATGATTTAATAAGTGTCGGAAGAAATTTTCCTAGTGCAGTGCTTTTTATGCAATTCTTTGAGTTCTGTAGATTACTCTGTAGTGTCCTCCATGAGTTATACTTTTATATAGTATTTAATCTGATGACATGGATATATTTTCCAGCGCATTGACAGATGCCCTGAATGGCATTGGATATTCCTCTTATCAGGCCTTGTCAATTCGAGCTTGGATTCGATGTGTATTGCAGATGTATATTGATCTGCCGGCTGGTGCTATCAATAAAACAGGCACTGAACCAAGTAAGTTTGTGTCTTCTTTTTTTTGTCACAACGGCATCGTATTAAAATGCAGGATGAAGCGCTTTACGTTACTGGATTCTACTATAAAGCTTCAGCAAACTTAAAGGGGTTGTCCACCTTTTATTAACTGATGGCCTATCCACAGGATAGGTCATCACTAGCTGATCATTGGGCCATTGTTGTCAAAATAGCAATGTGTAGCAATAATGGTAACATGTATAACTAGTACAGTGCCTTGTGAAAGTATTCGGGCCCCCTGGAACTTTTCAATCTTTTGCCACATTTCAGGCTTCAAACAAAAAGATATAACATTTTAAATTTTTGGTGAAGAATCAACAACAAGTGGGTCACAATTGTCAAGTGGAACGAAATTTATTGGATCATTTAAACTTTTTTTGTAATAATAAAACTGAAAAGTTGGGCATGGAAAATTATTCGGCCCATTTACTTTCAGTTCAGAAAACTCACTCCAGAAGTTCATTGAGGATCTCTGAATGATCCAATGTTGTCCTAAATGACTGATGAAGATAAATAGAATCCACCTGTGTGTAATCAAGTCCCCGTATAAATGCACCTGCTCTGTGATAGTCTCAGGGTTCTGCATCATGAAGACCAAGGAACACACCAGGCAGGTCCGTAATACTGTTGTGGAGAAGTTTAAAGCCGGATTTGGATACCAAAAGATTTCTCAAGCTTTAAACATCCCAAGGAGCCCTGTGCAAGCGATCATATTGAAATGGAAGTAGTATCAGACCACTGCAAATTTACCAAGACCCGGCCGTCCCTCTAAACTTTCATCTCAAACAAGGAGAATACTGATCAGAGATGCAGCCAAGACGCCCATGATCACTCTGGATGAACTGCAGAGATCTACAGCTGAGGTGGGAGAGTCTGTCCATAGGACAACAATCGCAACACTTCACAAATCTGGCCTTTATGGAAGAGTAGCAAGAAGAAAGCCATTTCTCAAAGATATCCATAAAAAGTCTCGTTTACAATTTGCCACAAGCCACCTGGGAGACATGCCAAACATGTGGAAGAAGGTGCTCTGGTCAGATGAAACCAAAATCCAACTTTTTGGAAACAATGCAAAACGATATGTTTGGAGTAAAATCAACACAGCTCATCACCCTGAACACACCATCCCCACTGTCAAACATGGTGGTGGCAGCATCAAGGTTTGGGCCTGCTTTTCATCAGCAGGGACAGGGAAGATGGTTAAAATTGATGGGAAGATGGATGGAGCCAAATACAGGACCATTCTGGATGAAAACCTGTTGGAGTCTGCAAAAGACCTGAGACTAGGATGGAGATTTATCTTCCAACAAGACAATGATCCCAAACATAAAGCAAAATCTACAATGGAATGGTTCAAAAATAATTCCAGAGTCCAGACCTGAATCCAATTGAGAATATGTGGAAAGAGCTGAAAACTGCTGTTCACAAACGCTCTCCATCCAACCTCAAAGAGCTCGAGCTGTTTTCAAGGAAGAATGGGCAAGAATTTCAGTCTCTAGATGTGCAAAACTGATAGAGACATACCCCAAGCGACTTGCAGCTGTAATCGCAACAAAAGGTGGCGCAACAAAGTATTAATGCAAGGGGGCCGAATAATTTTGCATCCAATAAATTTCGTTCCACTTCACAATTGTGACCCACTTGTTGTTGATTCTTCACCAAAAAGTTAAAATGTTATATCTTTTTGTTTGAAGCCTGAAATGTGGCAAAAGGTTGAAAAGTTCCAGGGGGCCGAATACTTTCGCAAGGCACTGTATCATGGGTTGTCTACGGAAGTAAAGCTCTGTTCGCATTTTCTCTTGGAGCCTCTGTGAGTAGTATTCTTTTCATCAAAATAACAGACACCACAGTGGAAGCTCAAAGTCGGAATTTTAGGTCGGGGATGCCTGTCATATGCCTTATCTGGCACTTCATTTTTTTCAGTGTTTCTGCTCCTCTGATGAAACAGAAATGGAAATATTCATGGAAATGTGAACCGAACCAGAGAGTGTTTCTATTGTTTACATTGCCATAGTCCTCATCAGTTGTCCTGTTGTTTTTACCAGGCTCAGTTCTGGCAGAGCAGCTTGTGGAACTCACCAGATTGGTGTTCAAGCTCCCAGAAGCAGAAAGCATATTAATGAAAGCGCAAATCGAGCAGAAAAATTACAAACAAGACCCAAAGCAAGCACTTCTCCAGTTCATCAAGGTAATGCCGGGTACTGTAGCCAACAACCAATTCCATATCAAACCCCAAATTAACCATATATCACTAAAAAAAAAAAAAAATAGTGTGACCACTGGATGTAGCGCCATATTAGTTGTCCGTTTTTAATTAGCTTCTGAGACGCTGACCATATTTCATCAATAACAAAATGAACTGTTGACCATCAGTTGCGGAGAAGCAGTAAGAACTGCTACGTTTGAACATGCCATTGTGGCTGGGACAAGGGAGAGTTTTACAGTCAGGGCTTGGTGAATTTTGCTCGCTGCTCTGTCCTGTAAAATAGCTACTCATCAAACCGAAGTTAAACTATGTAATATCGGAAATTTTACGACTGCATATAGTTTGCTTTTGAAGCTATTAAACCAATTTTTTTTCCTTACATCAGGCAACGGGTACAACATATGGTGGTTTACAAACCTTATCAGAAAAGTCTGCCATGGTATCAAAATGCCAAGAGTACATTGGAGACCTATTAAAGTATGTAAAGCCATACTTGACTAAGAAGGGCCCTGTGGAAGGCCTACAGATTACTTACAGGACCATTGGTGAGTGCTGCTACCAGTTTCAACATAATCGGATGATGTTAGTTTATGGAGCTTATGTTAATCTAGCTTTTACTGAAATATCAAAAGCAAAACACCTGCTCCTTCCTTAGTGTACAGGCCATGAAGCATAAAATCAAAGATGGCATCTTGATCCGGGCTATGCAGACTTTTACTGCAGGAGCTTTACAAGCCAAAGCATGATGCCCGTAGCTCAACTACATCTCCCTAACAGCTGGAGGAAGGCACACTGATCTGCATGCATATATATTAGAGTTGAAGGGGTTGTCTCATTAAAACAGCTTGTCCCCTGTCCACAGGATAAGGGATAAGTGTCTGATTGGCAGTGGACTGTCCTTTGGGCCCCCACTGATCACAAGAACGGCAGCCTGTGCGCCTCGTTTGAATGGTGCAGCAGACACGCATGCGTTTCCATACTGCTACTGATAAGTACAAGCTCTTGGTTATGCCCCTCCGCATAGGGCTGTGTTGAGCAGCAGTGCATATCCATGACAGGCACTTCATTCAAGCTGGGGAGCATGGGGCTCCATTCTCGTGATCAACAGGGACCCCAGCATTTAGATCCTCACCAATCAGACACTCGTCCCCTATCTACAGGGCAAGTTGTTTTGAGATAAGACATTTAAGCTGCATGTAGTATTATAATGTTGACACTTTTTTTATTACCATGTCAAAACATCATAATTGTCATAAATAAAGTAAATAAAGTGTAAACTGACACAAAACAGACATTTTTCTAAAGTTATATAGGATCCAAATCTGTTGAGTAGGTTGAGCCTTAAAGGGTTTTTTTGGGAAGAAACTCTTAATTGCCAATAAATATGCCTTTTTTTTTTTTTTTTTTTTTTTTTTTGTGTGTGTGTAACTGGAAAACCCCTTTAAGCCCACTCGTGTTTGGTGGTGCAGGTTTTAAAGGGAACCTGTGATAAACTTTATGCTGACCTCCCTGAGGACAGCATAAAGTAGTGACAGAAATGCTGATTTCAGAGGTGTGTTACTCATGAACTAAAAGTAAGTGGTTGCCGAGAACCAGCATCATAATTATTGCAGCTCAGGCCTAGAAAAGAGTCAAATCTACCTGAGAAGAGTCATGGTTATTCATAATCTCCTGCTCCCTCCGCCCATCTGCTGATGATTGACAGTTCTCTCCTAGAGAGAAAGGGAGAAAACTAGGTAGAAGACTGTCAGTCATCATCAGGTGGGCAGAGAGAGCAGGAATTCATGAATAACCAGGACTCTTCTCAGGTGGCCATGACTCTTTTCCAGGCCTAGTCTGCAATGATTGTGATGCTGGTTCTCGACAACCACTTACTTTTAACTTATAAATGACAGACCGCTGAAATCAACTCGCCTGTCTCTACTTTATTCTGCCTTTAGTAGGGGCAGCATAAAGTTGATGTCAGGTTCCCTTTAAAGCCCAGGACCATGTGCTGTACATGTACAGCATGTGGTTGTAAGCAGATTAAGAAACGAGTATTATCCATATACATTTGATGCGTGACTAAATATTTGAAACATGTCAACTACTGACAACTGAGGAAGAGGATGAAAAATAGAGGTGCATTTTGCATAAAAGCATATGTACAACTTTTAAACACCATTTCAGTGCTAACATACAGATGTGGCCAAAATTGTCCGCACACTTCTGTTAAAGAAAGAAAAACCCACAATGGTAACTGAAATAAGTTGAAATGGAGTAAGTAATAATAAGTAAATTTACTGAAAATCAACTAATGAAAATCAGACATTGCTTTAGAATTGTGGTTCAACAGAATAATTTAAAAAACAAACTAATGAAACTGGCCTGGACAAAGCTGATGGTACCCCTAGAAAAGATTGAAAATAATTTGACCATAGATGTGTCCTGTAATTAGCATCACTGGTGTCTTCAAACGTCTAATTAGTCAATCTGCCTATTTAAAGAATGAAAAGTAGTCACTGTGCTGTTTTGTATCATGGTGGATACCACACTGAACATGGACCAAGGAAAGCAAAGGAGAGAGATGTCTCAGGAGATTAGAAAGAAAATTATAGAGAAACATGTTAAAGGTAAAGGTTATAAGACCTCCAAAGATCTCCTAACAACTTGATGTTACCACAGTTGCGCGTGTTCAGAAGTTTACTGTCCATGGTACTGCAGCCAACCTCCCTGGGCATGGCTGCAAGAGGAAAATTGATGACAAATTGCAGAAAAAGACTATACAAATGATAACCAAAGATCCAAGAACATCTTCCAAAGAGATTACAGGTGAACCCCCCCCCCCGGTCAAGGTACATCAGTCTCAGACAGTACCATGCCTTTCTGTCTTAGCCGGTGGACTTAATGGAAGACGAGTGAGGAGGATACCACTGTTGAAAGCAAGACTGGAATTTGCCAAAAGGCATATTGATGAGCCACAAAGCTTCTGGGAGACTGTCCTACGGACACATGAGAAACTGGAGCTTTTTGGCAAGTGACATCAGCTCTATGTTCACAGACACAAAAATGAAGCAAGAAAAGAACATTGTACATAATTTAAAACATTTAGGAGACTGTTATATTTTGGGCTGCTTTCCTGCATTTGGCACAGGGTGTCTTGAATCTGTAATGAGGACAATGAAATCTCAAAACTATCAAGGAATTCCTGAGCGACATGTTCTGCCCAGTGTCAGAAAGCTTGGTCTCTGTCTCGGGTCAGGGGTTCTCCAAAAGGAAAATGACCCTAAACACACAGCTAAAAAATCTAGGAATGGCTAAGAGCAAAGCATTGAACTATTCTGAAGTGGCCTTCTATGAGAGCCCAGATCTAAATGCTATTGAACATCCATGGAAGATGCAGAAACATGCAGTCTGGAGAAGGCAGCTGGAGCAGTTTGCTCATGAGGATTGGGCCAAAATACCTGTGGACAGGTGCAGAAGTCTCAATGAAATTACAGAAATCGTTTGATTGCATTGATTGCTTCAAAAGGTTGTTCAACAAAATATTCATTCTGATTTTCAGTACATTTTTGTTTATTATTACTTTTGTCAGTTATTTCAGTGATCATTGCAGGTTTTTTCTTCCTTTAAAAGAAGGGTACCAACAATTTTGTCCGTGTGTGTATCTATAGAAGGTTGAGTAACTCCTGTTACAAACTCTTTTATAATCCTGTGTGGAATTGACCAGGCTGAAATCTCAGATTTCCTAGCTGGCTTCATGTTGGCCTGTATAAATACACAGGTTTGACGAATTCCAGCTAGCCATGTTAGTGCTGAGAAAACCTAAAACAGCTGCCAGGCCTCATCTGTTCGCCTGTTCCTATCTACTGATTTCCGCTATTTTTCTACAAATTTCCAAATTTCATGTTAACCAGAAAGTTTGTCTTTCTTATTTGTGTCAGTTTAAAGTGTAAAAACAGAAAGAAAAAAAAAAACACTTCACATTTCAAAATCCACATTTGTGACATCGTTCTCCAGAAAAGTTGAGCATTTTTTTCTTCTAGATCTGCCAATACCAAACCTTTAATATTTCATGGGGTTGAAGTCCCAAAAGCCTAAATTGGTCGCTTTCAGACGAGCGTGTTGTACACTCCGGTCTCGGGAGCTGACACATACTCAAGCTCTGTCCTGACCTTCCAGTACTGCAATTTTCGCATAACATTATATCGATTTATGATGCTATTTAACCCTTAGAGGTCTGGAATGTATTGGATAACACTGACATAATATGGTCAGTGATATAAAGTACATTCCAGACCTCTAAGGCAGTGATTTTCAACCAGTGTGCCTCCAGCTGTTGCAAAACTACAACTCCCATCATGCCCAGGCAGCCTACAGCTATCAGCCTACAGAAGGGCATGGTGGGAGTTGTAGTTTTGCAACAGCTGGAGGCACACTGGTTGAAAATCACTGCTCTAAGGGTTACATAGCATCATAAATCTATATAATGCTATACGACCCTGGCAGTACTGGAAGGTCAGGACGGGAGCTGTCTTATACTCACACAGCGAGTCTGCAGTATGCAACGCGCTTGTCTGAAAGGAGTGCTTTTCTGGGACTTTTAGTACATAGAAAACTTAAACATTACCCCCCTGTATTTATGCATCCTAAATGTTGATCCACAGTGCTGTGTATGTGTGTTGTGATAGATACATAAAGCGATATAGATATCACAATATTGAAATTGCAGCACCAAGAGGACAAGCTGTAAGTTATGCAAATCGAGTAGTAGATGTCACTAAGGCTTCGTTCACATCACCGTTCAGCCTTTCCATTCTCCTGCTCCGAAACGGAAAGGACGGAATTCGGCACGTAACTGATCCGAATGGAACCTAAGGACTCCATAGACTATTATAAGGTCCGTTAGATTTCTGCTCAGAGGAAGATTATTAAAGCGGAGACAAAAGTCCTGCCTGCACTACTTTTGTTTCCGCTCCAAAATCATCATCTGAGCGGAAACCTAATGGACCCCATTATAGTCTATGGAGTCTTTAGGTTCCGTTCAGCTCAGTTATGTGCCGAATCGGTCTCTTTCCGTTCTCCTGCTCCTAAACGGAGCAGGAGAACAGAAAGGCTGAACGGTGATGTGAACGAAGCTTAAGATCTGCAAAGGATCTAATTTTCAAGCACCTAGCTCCAAAAAACATGTTTGTTTTTGTTTCTTACTACCTCACCGTCATTCCTTTTTAGTTTTAAAAAAATATGCAAAATGGTAATTTTGTATTTTATGTCTCGGTTTGCATTCATTTATTATGGTTGAATCACAACAAGAAATGTTCTTAAAAGAAACAAAATGTAGAAAGTATTTTTTATTTTATTTTTTCAATGAAGAAATGTGCCTTGCAATAAAAGTGAATCAGTCGATTAAGCTAGCCATGTTAGTGCTGAGAAAACCTAAAACAGCTGCCAGGCCTCATCTGTTCGCCTGTTCCTATCTACTGATTTCCTCTCAGTGCCACTCTTGCCTTCATATAAAGTATGTTACAACTCCAGAATAAGCCCCCATCATTGGCTCCTGAGGGCATGCCAAGTGAGCCGATTGTTTGCTGCTATTTTAGCTTTTTTCTCTTTCTTGTCTGCTTTCCAGGATATCTTGTGCGGTACTGGGCATTGATTCTGGCCACTTCCAAAGCACAGCAGCTCCTCTTCCGCATCATTGATTACCTGCTTTTACCACATGCCTTGTTCCAACAAGATAAGGATTTGCTGCCAGCCATGCTCTCTGCTATACGCGAGACCCTTCCTCTCTTTCTCCAGGTGTAGATCTCAAGCACAATACTGTTCTGATTATATTGGTTTCCTCTAAAAGCCAGGGACGAGGGCAAAAAAGCATAAAAACTCACTTCAAACTTGTTTCTTTATTTGCATAAATAACCTATATAATTATACTATATAGTACTATACAGAACCTTGTCTTTTCCTAGTGTCCATTTGTTTACAACAGATCTTCCTTCCTTACCTGCCCTTGTGTATAGTGAGAACTATAGGAATTTTTAATTTTTTTTATTGCAAAATTGTTCTATTAGGGTGAAATCCCACACGAGCCGCAGCCAATAGTGAGACTAAAGGGTAGAAGAAGAAGACTAATATAGCTTCTGTCTTTTCTATGGACCCCTATGTTTGGGACCTTCACTGATCCTGACAATGGAGGGGCTGTAGCACTGGATAAACTATGCATCCCCTTCTGAGTTTTCTTCACACAGTGACACGAACAGCCACTCACTGAGCAAGGAATAGCAGGTAGAGGTCCCTTCACGCGGGACGATTATCAAGTATGAATGCTCGTATAATTCCCTATAATTGGCCTGTGTAAGGAGGCTGCCCATTACCCAAAGAACCTGCGAACCTGCATTCATCTGATGAAAGCATGATTGATGCAGACACCTAAATCATCAATTCTGAGCAGCAGGTTGTGCTGTGTGAACAGCGATCGCTTCCCAGAAACTATGAATCTGTATGAGGACAGTGAAGATTATTGCTGCATGTAAATGCAGTTCTTATCTCCTCTGACAAGCAGGCAATTATCAGGAACAAATAATTTTTTCATGATAATTGCCTGCTCAATCAGCCCTTGTAAATGGGCCTTTACGTCATTCACTTCATCCTAGCTACAGGCCATCACTTTATAAGAACCTGAAGGACCCTATCTTATAATATCTAGATGAATCTATATGCATACCCTTTAAAAAAAAATAAAGGAGCGTTCATATTCAGCAAACATTAAGTGGTTAAGTGGCTGTCTTGTATGGAAGTTTGTTCATTTATATTCACCCCGCCCGTAATTTACAGACACTGCATGTGTTGTACGTTTCATCAGGGTCCATCAACAAGCAAACATATATCAATACAACAACTCCCCATACAACATGGCATACAGCTGCTTAGTGTTTCAGTGTCTGGTCACATACCACCAAAAGATGCCTGCCTGTCAGTACTCTTACTACATTAACCTAATAATAAATGCATAAGTGGTCCTATATTTTGTAGCCGCAGGGCTGTATTATACCTGTGGCTGCTTTAGAGACCAAGACTTGCTACACCCTATTGGTCCGTATTCAACAGTTGTGGGTTAATTTAATTGAACATGCTGCCTACCATAACAGGTACATCTCATGTATTGTCTGTAGCACGCTAGTGTGCCATATGACTGAGAAGCACCCCACAGATGCTACATGGGACCCCGGCCATAAGGATCCGTTCTCCCTTCTTAATTTTACTACTAAAAAATAAATCGGGCATAGCATACCCAGAAGAAGACTGGGATTACTTTTCATTATTCCTTGTTTTGCAATTTGTTCATGCTCTAGGTCTGTGGTTCTCAACCTTTTCATGTCAAGTCCCCCCTAGTGACAAGAAGTAGTACCTCCAAGGAACCAGTGAAAAATGTTAACAAAATAAGGCTGTTCTTACACTGCTGTCATAGGTTCTGTTCTAAGCCTCTGTCAGCAGTTCCTTCAGATCTGACAAAAAGAATAGCACAGCATGCAGCACTAATCTTTCTGTCAAAATGACACCACATTAGGACCCGTGATGGGTAACTTGCTTTTTAAATTACATTCTTCACTACCAAACATACAGGTGAACACAGCACTACATACCTCTTACATCTAGTGTCCTCTCCTCTTTTATACATGTTCCTTTTTTTTCTCATCATCTCAGTTTGTTCCAGACCACCATGATGACTTCTTTCAGTAATGTCTCGTCTCTGCAGAGTTTGTTCCGCAGGCATCTTGGATTCCTCCTTTTCCATCATCCTCCAACCTTCTGAACATGTCGCCCTGCCATCCCCAATGCTATACTGCATAAATACATAGCCCCACTGAAAATATTAGTCCACCTCCCTTAAATAATTACTGACACACACTGTCCTCCAAAGTAACTGCGTCCTGTGAATAGTGTCTCTGACAGTTAAAACTTTACCTAGCTAAAACTTTACTGGATGCCAGGACAGTGCTGCTTACCCCCTCAACCCTCCTTTGGGGTATGCGTACCACAGGTTGAGAACCAGTGCTCTAGGTGACAAAAATGACAAGTGGTAATGGATCTTTGTAAAGGTGGTGAGAACTGCATTAGAGAATACACAAATCTATACCAAAGAGCACGTAGTGATTTGAGCTTGGGAATAGACAGGGGTTTTGCTTTGTGGATTTCACAGTTAGTCTGAATTTAAATAAAGCTTCAAATGTTCTACGTCTTTCTGTATGTTAACCAGCGGTGCAGGTTTATGAAATGTCTTACTTGCAGATGTCATTTCTATTACATTTATAAAATGATAATATTTACAAGTTGGTATTTTACATTTCAGGGCCTATCCATCATATCTCGTCAGTCCCAAGCCCAAGCTGCATATGTAAAACAGCAGCTAAAAATGACTATTCAGCAATATTTTGGAAGGTTTCTTCCTAGTGCACCCGCATCTGGAAGTCACCCGGTTCTTCTAGCTCTTTGTGATTCTGTTCAAAGCCCACACACAACCAACTTAAGAAGGACTGTAATGGAAGTCATACGGTAAATATTCCCAGTCATTAAAGGGGTTGACCTCCATTTACTTAGTGAAAGCATATCCTCAGGATAGGCCATCACTAGCTGATCAGCAGGGGTCTAATACCTTGCAGCCCTGACGCTCAGCTGGTTGTGTTTGTAGCTCTGTCACCAGAAGTCAGCACCGGAGCTAAACAGTTCCGTCAACCTTGTGGTAGACAAAGTTGCTCCCATTGACTTAAGTGGAAGCAGGGTTGTAGTAACAAGCTACAGCTTCCTCTGCGTTACAAGCTCAGTTAAAGTTGAAATAGAACTCCCGCAAAAAATGTTATTCCCTGGCCTGTTAGAAAGGCACATGATGTAATCTGTAGTGAATGCAATCTTCTTATCAGAGACTGTATTTGTGAGTTATCCCCTCTCTTCTTATTGTAGCTGTGTTATGTGACCAACTACAATAAGAAAAGAGGGGATGAGTGCATTCACACGAACGTAAGTGTTTTGCGGTCCGCAAATTGCGGATCCGCAAAACACGGATACCGGCCGTGTGCATTCCGCAATTTGCGGACCGCACATGGCCAGCGCTATATAGAGAAAGCCTATTCTTGTCCGTGCTTACGGACAAGAATAGGACATGCTCTATATTTTTTGCGTCGCCGCGGAACGGAACAACGGATGCGGACAGCACACGGTGTGCTGTCCGCATCTTTTGCGGCCCTATTGAAATGAATGGATCCGCACCCGGTCCGCAAAAGTTGCGGATGGGACGCAGATGAAAAATAAGTTCGTGTGAATGCACCCTAAGTCTCATAGGAATGAATAGAGAAATAGACTTCCTGTCCTCACATAAGATGCTGTGTGAGTTGGTGAGTCTGATTGCTGGTCACATGACACAGATGAGAAGCATCAGGGAGATATAACTCACAAATACAGACACTAGTAAGAAAATGACATTCACTACAGATTACATCATGTACATTTCTAGCAGGACATGGAATCATTTTTTTTTTGTGGGCGTTCTTCTTTAACAGTGCTGTGTAGCTCTGGCACCAACTTCCAGTGACAGAGCTACACACGAACAACCTCTTGGCGGGGTGTGAGGTGTCGGACCCCCACCGATCAGCTGGTGCTGGCCTTTCCTAATAATAGGTGATCGCTATGTAAAAACTGGACAATCTCTTTCAACAACATGCCTTAATGATATAACGGGACTATGCATCAATATGAATATGTCAGAGGAAAAGGGACCTCCACGTGAACAGCTTATGTATGAATGTCTATTTTCCTGTTTTTGTTTTGTTTTGTTTTTGTGTTTGTGTTTTTCCCTACTTTTTGGTTTGTGACCTCCGATATGGAGCATAGCACTCTATTAGTATAAATAATTTATATGATTTGTTTGTGGATAGGGGCTGAATATTCTGCATCCTCAACTTTTACACCACTAAGCAAGGGCACCAGTGTCCATACTTGACCCTCTAAAATTGTTTTTAAAAAATACTATATCCAGCAACAAATATATTGACTTTTATTATATATTGTAATAAAAAATGAGCATGATCAGATTTACTCCCTAAAACATATTTGCATTAATAGTTTCTCTTTTGGTTTTAGTGATGGCTACTTACAATTCAAAGGTCATGCACCCCCGCCTCGTTTAGCCACCATTGTGTCATTCATACTGGTTGTTTTCCAGAGAACCAGAACTGTTGATAGTGCAGATACTGATTCTCTTCTCCCGTCTATTCTAAAGTGCTTGATAGTGGTCAATGAACCTCAGGGTAAGTTAAGTATAATAATTAGGTTTATTAGCATTTCAAAATTAGTCAGCAAACTGTATATTTGCAACCTTCTAACTTTGTTAGTGAGTTGATGTGTTGGAAGTAGGAAAAAAAGAGCAAACCTAAGGATCTGAGCAACTTTGACAAGGCCAAATTCTGATGTCTAGACAACTGAGTCAGAGCATCTTCAAAATGGCAAGTCTTGTCAGATGTTTCTGGTATGAAGTGATTAGTACCTACCAAAAGTGGTCCAAAGAAAGCCAACCAGTGACAAGGTCATGAGCACCCCAGGCTCACTAATAATAGAAAGTTTTTTAACACACAGTGTATTGCAGCTTGTTGTGAGGCTGCAGATTGGCCAAAGTGCCCATGCTGACATCTGTGCACTACTGAAACCACGTATATAGGATGGTAGGGTGTGTCCCCCCATACCTGAGGCAGAAAGAGTACCAGGATACAATGGGAAGAATGCAAAGCAGCAGATGCAGTGATGCTCTGAGCAAAGTTCTTCTCGTAAGCCATGGGTCCTGGTATTCATTATTTTTTTTTTTTGTTTTTTTTTTTAACCAGTAGCACCTACCTGTACAATGGAAATGACCTCTTTCAGTAGGATAAAGCACTGGCAACAAAATTGTTCAGGAATGGTTAAAGGAACATTACAAATTGTTTAAGATGTTGACTCTGCCTCCAGATTCCAATAAGATTGAGCATCTGTAGGATGTGCTGGTAAAACGAGTCTGATCCATGGAGATGCCTAATCGCAACTTGTAGGACTTGCTGTTCTGTTTAAGAAAAACATGGCTGCTTTCTTCCAGAATAGGTCCTCACCTGTCGATGTGTTGTGCCTGGATTTGCAGTTTGGCTTCTTTAAAAAGCTATGGAGGACTTTCTAATAATTTGTCATTGCATTTTGCTGATTTTAGGCTGAAAAAAGTGAAAAAATTTTTTCAATTGGTCTTTATTAAAAATTATCAACAATTTATCTGATACACATTTCAGTTTTGGTGCATTTTCAGCATTGCTGCTGTATGTCTTAATTGAATCCTCCAAGGAGCTGCTCTGCTGGCTCAATCTGTAGCCTTTATTTCTGAACTCCTGACAGCTCATAAACACTCACTATAATTACATTCTTATCAAACTGATAAGAATATGGCTTAAATGAGTGTTTATGAGCTCTCAGGAGTTCAGAAATACTGGCTGCAGATTTATCCATCAGAGCGGTTTCCTGATGGATTTACTGCGAGACACAGAGTAGTAGTCTGCAGATGTACTGAACTGGAAAGCTGTAGAGGAAAAACTGTTGAAAACCGTTAATAACGACCAATTGAAAATATGAGTAAAATGCAATGATAAAAATTGGGTCTAAAGGTATCCATATCATTTTAAGTGAATGTAGCTGTGTGACAATACAACACAAATCCTGTGCAAAGGTTTTGGGCAGTTTTTAAAATAAAGCAGAAATGTTTTTTTCTGACCCTGCACAACCCCTTAAAAGAGCTGCTGTTAACTCTTGTTGCCAAATTGCTCAGGACACTTTCAGAAGTCTTCTAGGATCCTCGGCAGGTCAGAGGTTTATGTCAGCATAAGGGGAACCACCACTATAGAAGACTGGTGTTTTTCATGTTATGGATGGTCAGTAGAAATATCCCCAGTACCCTTGTGATTTCACAATTTCAGTGGGTCTATGCTCAGATTTGAACCAACAGGGAAGAAAATATGAAGGCAACTTTATGCTTCACTTTCCATTTTGATTTAAAAAGGCACTTAAAAGTGTCTTCATAATGTGTTAACTGTACATTCTCAACTGTACCTTGTACCTATGTAAATTGAGGATGTTTTAAAAATATGAACGTATTGATATAATTGGAAATTATTTAATTGATGTGAGTCGTTATGCTTTGTTCAGTAAAGAAGCTTTGCACAGATGCACTACAGCACATGGTTGAAGGCTGTCAGGCTGTACCGCAGGGGGAAGCTGCAACTCGGTTCACAGCAAATTTAAGGTATAGTCATACTTAACATAAAACATGCACCCCAAAAAAATCTTCCTCTCTTAATCTCATCCTTATGTTTGATCCTGTTTTGACTCATTACTATTAAATCTAAAAAATATATAAAGAAATCTGGGTCCTATTATATCAGGCATGTCCTCTCTCTTCCTCACTGTCCTGTGTCTGTCTGTAAGGCAACTGGTTACAGCAGGAGTCTCCCTTTTGTGCCCTGTCTGCAGTAGTTTACTACTGTTCCCCAACTGGGGGGGATATACACCCAAATATTCCACCCTATTACTATAAAACGTACCTTTAACTAGGTATATACGAGAGCTCATCACCATGCCCCCCCTTATTAATAAGTTGGTGCTCATGTGTGTACTTTGCACCTAATACTACTACAATAAGTACAGTATTTCACTGCTTTATTGTTTTACACCTAAAGTATATGATTATTTTAATGTTTTGGTATCAAGTTACTCCAATGCTGCATACAGTATTTTAATTTCAGATGTTGCATTCACCCCTATGTAACAAAGATTATCCGTATACCGCTGGCTTGAGACAGTGTTATATTCACACTGTTTTATAAGGTGCTGTGTCGACTGGACATTTTTGTGTTTCACATTGCTAGTTTTCCATTTGAAATCATGTTGTATTCACATTGCTTTAGGCTTCGTTCACATCACTGTTTTGTTTTCCTTTCTTCTGATCCATCAGAAGAACAGATTAATTAACAAGAAAAAAAGCCTCCTTTATTTTGAGCATCCGTTGTGCTCTTTTTGCATCCATTTAATGTCCGTTCCAGCAAAGATCTGTTATTTTTGACAGGAGAAAAAGTCCTGCGTGACGGATCAGAAGAACGGAAAACACAACAGTGATGTGAATAAAGCCTCATTTGGGATTACTCCATGAAGGGTCAAGGCATATACATACTGTAGCCTGACTATTTCTCAGGCATTCAGTTTTTAAGTATAGTGGTCATTTTGAGCAGTGTTCCTCCTTTCGTAGCACTGAAGCACAAACCCTCTCTTCAGCGAATGCAACATTCATGCCACCTCCTTAGAATATACTCTGTCGGACTGGCCCTCTGATCTCTCCTCACTGAACAGCAAGTAGGACACAAGAAGCGTTCAGCCCCACTCCTTAGCCCCAAACCAGGAATACCGTAGATCCATCTGGTTACCCTGCCTAGATTTCATATACAGTGGGCACAATCAAGCTTCAATCATGCGCATTTTATTTAAGCTACCAGCCTAGCTATAAGGGCTAGAAATAAGAACATTTTTATCGTGATGAATTTTATGTTTTTCTTTTCCTGCAGGCAGTTTATTCAGGAAAACTTTGCGATGTATGACTACCAGATATTTTCCATTTTGGAGACCCTTGCTGTTTTAGACCAGTCACTTGTTGGCAGCCTGATTCCCACCATCAGTCAAAGCCTTAAAGAGTCGGAGCACAAACGTGGTCTTGGACGAAATGCTTCATCCAGGTAAGGTTAATTTTGGTTATTTTTCCTTTTATAGCTGGGCTTAGGCAATGCTGTGTGAAATTTACCGACACTTCACTTACTTAGTTACCTTCTTCGGTAAATATGGGACACAAAGGTTATCCAAAAGTAGTTCTTCCATACAGAACATCAGTTTCAAAGTAATCATACTGCCATGTAAGATAGGAGACCAAAAACTTAATCATACCTTTCTTATGAAAACCTGGCCCTCCAGTCCTAAGAATTTATTTTATGCAAATAATGTTTTCGTAACATTGTGAGTGAGGCTGCTTCATTTGGTGCACTTTCTCCTGCATTATCGCTACAGGCCATCAATCAAGCAAAAGGGTCTAAGAGGCATTACTGGCAGAAGTATGGTGCTTATAAATAAAAGATAAGCATTTCTCAGGATTAGAGGACCATATTTTACAAGAAAAGCTATTTTTTGGGGCACCTTCCATTTATACATGTGATCTGGGTGCGATGCTCTAGTTTTGGCTAAAAGGAGTGCAAAACAAACACCATTGTTTGCACAACTCCTTGCACTAGTGATTAATGCTAGCCTCATGCACGCAGCCTCATCGGATTTACAGATACTTGAAAAACAGCATCCGTGTATAGTCCTTATTTTTACTGTTCTCATTTGTAAAAATGGACAAGAATAGGACCTGTGTATGTGGGGAAAAAAAAGAAAACTGGTGTGCAAATATTCTCATTGGTTTTTATGGGTCATTGTGGTGTGGGATGTAAAACAGAAAAGCACACTGAAGAAGGGCACTATAGCACACCAGTAAATAGATGAAGCAACATCACGTGGCAACAAACTTAGTGAATGACGAAAGGCCATTTTGGGGCAAATGAAGAGAAGAGACAACCAGTGTTAGATGCTACTGGTGTGTGCATTGATGTCCACAGTATAAATGTATACTGACATCCAGCTTCTGAATGTGGTACAGAAGTTACTTTGATGTAGATGCAGAAAACCTCTGAAAACTTATAGTAAGATACAGTAGGTTGAATAAAAACTCTAGGTTAAAGCGCAGAAAATTGCAGACATGCATTGGCGAGTAAAAGCACTTAAACATCAACTGCAATAAATGGAGAACTAGTCTGTTCTACTTTCATGCCAACCTTTTGTTTGCCAGAAAGATATTTCAGTTTTTAAACCATTTTTTTGCACTTCCATAGGGAGGCTTACAGAAGATTGCTGTCACACTTGGGTGAACATGGACAAGATGAGCTACGGACACTAGAAAATGAAAGATGTTAGCCTTCTAGGAATGGCCGCAATGCCACTATAACGAAACATTCAGTAAAAGTTGCGCTCCTGAGAGTGTCGGACTTGTTTAAGAACTGTGTTTCCTGAGATCTTTGAAAGAAAATACTGCTTTTGATTTACAACAACAGGATGTATGATAATGTGATCCATTTCATGATAGATTTGAAGAAAACGTTACATATTCTTCCTAGAAGTTGTGTGTAAATGTGCCTCCAGAAGCTGTATTCACAAACCTCGTTATTGTCTTGTTTATGTACTTTCATTCTACGGTCCACTACTCTAAAATGGTCGAGAAGTGTAATATAAGAACTAACTAAAATGTTGTACATATGTATAGATTCTCTCTGTTGTCCCTGCACTAAACTGAAATAAAGAGTGTTTTGATATATTACCAGTCATCAAATGGATTTTCTCTCTTGCCCCATTATTTAGACATTTCAAGTGCACTTTTCTAGATGAACAGAATTGTGAAAGAAAAAACTGTAAGTTATGAACTTACACATACACTATATTGTTAGGATGGGTTTATACACTGTTGCTGCCTCATGCTTTCAAAACCCCCTTCTACCTGCCGGGGACCAGTAGATGCACAATTTTGCAGGTAAAACCAAATTATTTTCTTCAAAATCATGCAGCCATTGACTGCCGCATGTGGGAGGGGTTTCTGCTACATACAGCAGCTGTGGCATGTAAAGCCTGTGGGCAACATTCCGGATTACTGAGTTTAGGTGTTCCAGCTACAACCATTGCATGAAATCAAGCACACAGCCATGCAATCACTGGTAGCAGTGGTATGGATTGTACTAGAGAGACCCCACAGGAATTTTTTTTTTTATTATTTTGCCAAAGTGATGGGTGCATGGTAAAATGAGAAAAAAAAATGTAATTCCTGCATTTCCATATGTATGCGAAGTAGGTAGGCTGGAAGTATATTACTTGACAGGTACATTTCAATTATAGATCATAACCCGTCCATGACTGAACACTTAATAAAGGGCAGCAGTCAGTTTGCAAAGCTCTGTAATAAAAGTGATTTCATCAGTACATAGTTTAGTTTGTTGCTTTATCATTTTGGAAACATGGCATTATTCAATAAAAATAGTTCAACTTCCGCAATGGGAAAAGTTCCTTTATTTTTTATTTTTTTCCATAAAATGTGTTCTATGGTGTTAACCAAAGCTTATCTGGATATATGCATGATGTTACAGCGGTGGCCGCTGCTGTTCTTACTGTTCCCAGGTTTCTGTGTCTCTGCAGCACGAACCCACCTCCTGCTGCTCCCTTCTTCCCAGTGGGCCAGCTGCTGATCTTGCTGTTTCCATACATGCAAGCAGCAGCCTGCTTGCCAGCAAGACCTCGCCTCTGCTCCTAGGGCATGTGTGCTCCCTTCAGCTCTTAAAGGGCCAGTGCACACACCCTAATTCACATTGGCAAATGGCTGGCTAACCTGGGGTTCTTTCAGCACCTTCCTCTGTGCAAGGGGACCTGAGCAATAGGTTCCTAGCTTACTAGTTCCTGCAAAGGTGTGCTGTATTAATTTGTCTGCCTATGTACCAACCCCTGTCTGTTTTCTGGATATTGATCCTCTGGTACCTGACCTGTTCTTGACCGCTGTATTGACCCTTCACTGCATGCCCTGACCACAGCTTTGCCTGATCCCTCAGTGGTCTCCACCTGTGTCTCTGACCCCAGTGGGTCACCTCTCAAATCATACAGAGACTACTCCAGGAGGTACAAACCAGGGGACTGCTAGGATAACGCCTTAGGAGTAGCCCACAATCAAATCTGTTGGTTAAGGCTGACTTCACACTTCAGTTATTTGATCAGTTATTTCCATCAGTTTTTGTGAACCAAAACCAGGTGAGGGTCAACAACACAGAACAGGTGCAGATCTTTCACTAGTGGCTTTGGCTCACAATCACTGATGGAAATAACTGAAATGCACATGACATTAGAACATACATCTGCACATGAAATATGAAGATCTAAAACTTCACCTCTGTGAAATGATCTGATACAAGATCGATGACATCTGTCTTCTTGTACAATGGTTTTTATTTATTTGCACTTAGGTTCGCTGTTCAGTAACTTATTAGCAGCAAAGTTGATGGGTTGGAAATGCACAAACTTAACTCTTTATCACAATTCCTTTTTATATTTGTTCCATCTCTTCAATGTGAAAGTCATTGCAATGTTCCACCATGGCTTAGAACGGAACTATATGGAAAATTATTTACATATCATGAAATTACAGTGATCTTTTACGGTTGACATTCCCTTTGCTTATCACATACATCCAGTCAGTTGCATATGTTTAGATTCTTATCATTGTGTATTGCCCTTTTAAACATTTGTTTTGTTCTTAGTGTGACAGTGTACAGACACTAGTGACTGGAGCATGTTGGTCTAGCAATTACACCTTTGCTCTAGTGAGAAAGTAGCCTTTTGCATAGTCACTGTTCCCTATGCATCATAATGCTATGAGTAATCATTTGCAGTACTGTACAGAGGTTTCCAGGCACAATGATTCCCTGCCCTGAACGGCTTAGACTATATATTGATGCTTATGGCAGTAGTGATTTGCCAGCCAGCACAGGGTGTTACATATATATAGCTGTGTATAGAACATATATGAATGGCACCAACCTTGTGTTTTTATTATTTAGCCATATCATTCGCACACAATAATATATGTTGTATTTATTTCTGGATTCTATGTAAAGAAATTATTCACATTGTGCCTATTCTATGATGTGGAACCTGCAAAGTCTGCAAATTGGGACATGTGAAGTACGGTGCAGGCAGGAAGCAGGTTGCTATCCCATTAGAGGCGAACGGCAGTGTAGGCCCATAGAACACTTCTTCTTTGCCTTCTCTGCTAACGTCCAGCACCTACAATTAAGAGAAAAATGAATTTCAAATTAATCAGATGAACTTGCATAACATATCCATATCTCTATAAAGTAGTTTGGGTTTGCTATAAATTTACGGCCGTCATAGTGCCGGAGGCGCCGTCACACACCATCAGTGTGTCGGCGTGGTTTGGGCTAACATTGATACTTACACTGTTCAGATGCTCCTGATGAGTACGTTGTACGAAACGCGTCAAGCCTAGACGCAGTGTTAGATAGCCTTAAGCCTAATTATCAGCGCTAGCAGTAGCAGAGTGTATTTGGAAGGATATTCACAGCACCGTTGTGATTGCTTCACATGAGGCTTCCAGGGATGTGTTGGTCTACGTGTATGCTAACAGACGAAGCTGTGTCCTTATTGATCCCACACTGAGCATTACAGGCTCTAATATATAGTGTTGGGCTCCATTCCTATACAGCTCTTCTTTGATGTGAGGCATCTTTTGATACGTGCGTGATAGATGGGGAAGATACTTTCCTCCACTGTTACTGATGAGACGTATGCAGTAAATAGGGATTAATTCCCGCTTTCTCCTCACTATCGTGGTCCAATAGCACTTGGGCATTCCAGCTGGCTCACACATACCTCCAGTGAGTCACTGTGCTTACGCCCTTTAGTGCCTTTTACACTCCCTTATTCCATTCAGTAACAAGACCCATTGCTGCTGGGATTGTGGAGTATTTTTTTATTTCACATTCATCCACTCACCAGACCCTTTCCCCATGTTTGTTTTACATGTTGTGAGTTAATATGCAATAAGTTGCGAATTAAACAAGTTTTAGCGTTTACTAGCTCAGTGATTTCTATAAATTTAGCCAGCTTTGTCCCCTTTTTCATCACCTTGCAAATGTGAGTACAAGTATATACATAGGAGGGAATTTATCATGAGGGGAATATTTGAAGTCAGTTTTGCTTGAGTCTTTGTTGGAGTACTTTATGCCATATTTATCAAAGTTCTTAAATTTATCTCTTAATATAAAAATTAGTTTCTGTCTGTTCTCTATGCGCGACCAAACTACTGGACCGATTTTCACCAAATTCGGCACACAGGTACATCAGGTGTCCGGGAAGGTTTTAGACCAGGTCTCATCTCTCTAGGACATATCGTTCCTGAGCTATTCCCAAAATATGATCTCCATTAGCCAACATTACAACTGGGAACTTTGGTTTTAAACTCCAACTGCCATTCTCTGCAAAGGCACACACAGGGAGGGCAGGTTTCCATAACAACCAGGTAATTATCAGCAGCTGAGGATCTCATCCATTTCTATTCACTGACGCTGTTAAAGGTATTCCGGTTACCATAAATATAACTTATGTTTTTTTCTATTACTACAGTTCAGTAGTAATAAAAGATGTTTTCCTCCACTGCTGCCTATTGCGTGGGCTCCTAAATAAGCATGGTATTGACCTTTAATTCAGGCCACCCTAAAAGAAGTACTTAAAACCCCCGCCCCAGGTCTCACTAAGCCACACCCCCAACTGTCAGGCCACACCCCCTTTCACTCCGCAGCCAACAGAGATTGAAAAAATAAAGGTAAAAATCAACTTCTGTCAGCTGCAGGGATGGGTGGGAGGTTGACTTTCTTTCTGCAACAACACACACAAACATTAAATAAAATAGATTAACCCCTTCACCCCTGGAGCTTTTTTCGGTTCTGCATTTTCGTTTTGCGCTCCCTGCCTTCAAACAGCCATAACGCTTTTATTTTTCTGTTCACATAGCTGTATGAGGGCTTGTTTTTTGCGGGACAAGTTGTACTTTCCAACGCCACCATTTAATATTGCATACGGTGTAGTGGGAAGCGGGGAAAAAAATTCCAAACCGGGTGAAATTGCAAAGAAAACGCTATTCCGCTACAGTTCTACGGGTTTCTTATTTACAGCGTTCGATGTGCATTAAAACTGATCCGTTACTTTCATTCTACTGGTCAGTACGAATCCGGCAATACCTAATATGTATAGTTTTTCCTGCGTTTTCATAGTGATAAAATAATTAGAAAGTTGCCCTTTTTTTTTAATTTTTTTTTCCTTGTCAAATCTTGACCCCTATAACTTTTTGGTATTTATGTGTACAGAGCTGTATGGGGGCTCATTTTTTGCGGGACGATCTGAAGTTTTTATTGATACCATTCTGTGTATGAATGGTATTGCGGAGCCGCAAAAACAACGGATGGCATCCGTGTGCATTCCGTAGTTTGCGGAACGGAACAGCTGGCCCCTAATAGAACATTACTATTCTTGTCCGTAACACGGACAAGAATAGGACATGCTTTACTTTTTTTTGCGGGCCACGGAACGGAGCAACGGATGCGGACAGCACACGGTGTGCTGTCCGCATTTTTTGCGGGCCCATAGAAATGAATGGGTCCGCATTTTTCATGTGAAAAATGCGGATCGGAGCCCGCAAAAAATACTGTCGTGTGAAAGGGGCCTAGTGGTGTGATTTTCCTCCATTTTAGGCTAAAGCACTATTCTCAGACACAGGCTTTGTGTGTGCTTATTCTGTAAAAATGACTGTGTCTCCTGTGTGAACTACATTTCCATACCCGGTGGCTTCAGAAGAGGTTCTGATAAGCATGTATTAGGAGTTAGCTGTTTATGCAGTGTACTACTATGTTTATGTAGGTCAGTGAACGTGATCCACTATATAGAGTATACCGTGATTAGTAGTGGGCTCTTATTTGTTACAGTAATTATTACTAGCACAGTCCTAGGTAATCCAGTAGATAAGAAAATATGATGTCCATTCATATTAAAACCAATGACTTATAGTTACTTGATGAAATATACAGAATGCAAAAAATAAAAAGCCTCACATCTCATTTTTCTCCATCCAGTATGGGTTGTTTTCTTCATGTAAATTTACATCAAGTTCAGATTTCTTTTAACCTGACTGTAAATGCAGTCTGCCCCACTTGACTGGATAGCCCTTAGCTGAGATGAGGTTGCTGGCCAAAAACAATGACAGCTAACACAGGTTATAAGCGAAAAAATCATTCGGTCTGATCACTGCTGTTCTGCAAAAGTGTTAACGTTCAATCACTCGAAAATACAGGAATGAACTTCGAAAGAAGAAGAGAGGACCAGCGTTTGAAATGAAGCCTGTCCACTGAGTCATAACACAGTAAGGAAATTGTCCTCCTGATTGCCACTCAGCCTTCCAGTATGGCAAATGCACATCGCTAACAAGCGATTTTTTCTGATTCTTTCTATTCCCTACTACTGTTATATACCAATATTTATACCTAATGCCAGGGCCGGATTGGGAACTTAAAGTGGTCCCATTTCATAGGGGGCAACAAAAGTAGGCAGTTAAGCAATACTGTAGCGCAATATACCATCCCAGCCAAACCATATACCGCAGAACAGCACAATACACTGCCTCAAAAGCTGTCCCTGTGCCCCAAAATCTTTGGTGTCCATCAATAAATGCCACGTTCTGTCCTCCTCCAGTTGTCTCTCATTAAGATATTGTGCAGGGGGCTTAGGAGGTGACGTGGTCACAGCAATTAAATTCAATAGGGCATTTGTGGTCGCTGGCTGAGTACATGAGTATCTGATTCTCAGTGTTATTATGTACTCAGCCAGCAGCCGCCCTGAGGCACTGCTATTCAGCACATGTTAAAAGGCATCTGTCTGTACATGGCTGACCTGTTACATGTGCACTTGGCAGCTAAAGCCATCTACAGTGCCTTGCGAAAGTATTCAGCCCCCTGGAACTTTTCAACCTTTTGCCACATTTCAGGCTTCAAACAAAAAGATATAACATTTTAAATTTTTGGTGAAGAATCAACAACAAGTGGGTCACAATTGTGAAGTGGAACAAATTTTATTGGATCATTTAAACTTTTTTTTTAATAATAAAACTGTGGGGCGTGCAAAATTATTCGGCCCATTTACTTTCAGTTCAGAAAACTCACTCCAGAAGTTCATTGAGGATCTCTGAATGATCCAATGTTGTCCTAAATGACTGATGAAGATAAATAGAATCCACCTGTGTGTAATCAAGTCTCCGTATAAATGCACCTGCTCTGTGATAGTCTCAGGGTTCTGTTTAACCCTTTCTACCCCGGAGGTTTTTTTGGTTTTGCGTTTTCGTTTTGCGCTTCCTGCCTTGATACAGCCATAACTTTTTTATTTTTCTGTTCACTGTTTTTTTATTTTTTTTTTTATACTTTTATTTTCGTGAAAGGGGGGTGATTTGAACTTTTACGGGGTTTTTTTGTTTTTAAAAAACTTTATTTTATTTTTTTTTACACTTTTTTACAAGGGCTCCATAGGAAAGCCTATGCAGCAGCCTCCTGTCATTTACTATGACAGGGGCTGCTGCAGGCCCGCTCCGGCTCCTCCGATCGCCACACGGGGGAGCAGGAGCAACACCGGAAGCGTATGCTTCCGGTCTTTGCCGCCTTCAGGGTTTAAATATCCGCGATGGGCATTACTGCAGGAGCGGGCGCCATCTTTAAAGTCACGGCCAGCGCCGTACATGTACGGCGCTGGTCGTGAAGGGGTTAAAGCACAGAGAGCATCATGAAGACCAAGGAACACACCAGGCAGGTCCGTGATACTGTTGTGGAGAAGTTTAAAGCCGGATTTGGATACAAAAAGATTTTCCAAGCTTTAAACATCCCAAGGAGCACTGTGCAAGCGATCATATTGAAATGGAAGGAGTATCAGACCACTGCAAATCTACCAAGACCCGGACATCCCTCTAAACTTTCATCTCAAACAAGGAGAAGACTGATCGGAGATGCAGCCAAGAGGCCCATGATCACTCTGGATGAACTGCAGAGATCTACAGCTGAGGTGGGAGAGTCTGTCCATAGGACAACAATCAGTCGAACACTTCACAAATCTGGCCTTTATGGAAGAGTGGCAAGAAGAAAGCCATTTCTCAAAGAGATCCATAAAAAGTCTCATTTACAGTTTGCCACAAGCCACCTGGGAGACACACCAAACATGTGGAAGAAGGTGCTCTGGTCAGATGAAACCAAAATCCAACTTTTTGGAAACAATGCAAAACGATATGTTTGGCGTAAAAGCAACACAGCTCATCACCCTGAACACACCTTCCCCACTGTCAAACATGGTGGTGGCAGCATCATGGTTTGGGCCTGCTTTTCATCAGCAGGGACAAGAAAGATGGTTAAAATTGATGGGAAGATGGATGGAGCCAAATACAGGACCATTCTGGATGAAAGCCTGTTGGAGTCTGCAAAAGACCCGAGACTAGGACGGAGATTTACCTTCCAACAAGACAATGATCCCAAACATAAAGCAAAATCTACAATGGAATGGTTCAAAAATAAACGTATCCAGGTCTTAGATTGGCCAAGTCAAAGTCCAGACCTGAATCCAATTGAGAATATGTGGAAAGAGCTGAAAACTGCTGTTCACAAACGCTTTCCATCCAACCTCAAAGAGCTCGAGCTGTTTTGCAAGGAAGAATGGGCAAGAATTTCAGTCTCTAGATGTGCAAAACTGATAGAGACATACCCCAAGCGACTTGCAGCTGTAATCACAGCAAAAGGTGGCGCCACAAAGTATTAATGCAAGGGGGCCGAATAATTTTGCACGCCCCACTTTTCAGTTTTATTATTACAAAAAAAGTTTAAATGATCCAATAAATTTTGTTCCACTTCACAATTGTGACCCACTTGTTGTTGATTCTTCACCAAAAATTTAAAATGTTATATCTTTTTGTTTGAAGCCTAAAATGTGTCAAAAGGTTGAAAAGTTCCAGGGGGCCGAATACTTACTGTTTGTTGGTATCATGTTCATATGTTATCGCAGTGATGAGAAAAATGTAGTTTTAATATATGCAAATGAGCCTCTAGGAGCAATGGGGGCATTGCTGTTATACCTAGAGCCTCTGCTCTCTCTGCAATTGCTGTGTCTTCTCCTCCTTGATTGACAGGGCCAAGCTTGATGACGTTTTCACTGCCTGACCCTGTCAATTTAAATGCACAGGGTACAGCAGTTACAGAGAAAGAGGAGCTTCTAGGTGTAATGACAATGCCCCCATTGCCCCTAGAGGCTCATTTGTACAACCCCTGGCAAAAATTATGGAATCACCAGTCTCTGAGGATGTTCCTTCAGTTGTTTAATTTTGTTGAAAAAAAAAAAAAACATCACAGACATGACAAAAAACTAAAGGCATTTCAAATGGCAACTTTCTGGCTTTAAGAAATACTAAGAAACTAAGAAATCAAGAAAAATAATTGTGGTAGCCAGTAACAGTTACATTTTTAGATCAAGCACAGGGAATAAATTATGGAATCACTCAATTCTGAAGAAAAAATTATGGAATCATGAAAAACAAACAAAATAACACTCTAACACATCACTAGTACTTTGTTGCACCACCTCTGGCTTTTATAACTGCTTGCAGTCTCTGAGGCATTGACTTAAAGGGGTTCTCCAGGAATTAAGAAAATTAAAATACATAAATGTTACTTTATTCTAAATATTTTCCCAAATATCTTTCATTACTTATAATGGCTCGTTTTGTCTAGGGAACAATTATTAGGGGAAACAAAATGGCCGCCGTCCTATTAGTACACACAGAACCTGTCCTAATCACACAGGAGGACAAGTTACTTCGCAACACTGAGATAAAGAGCTGCCTCATCCTCCTCTCTGCTCTACTTGTCAGGGATTATGATCATGAATACAGCTGATAAGATATAGAGCAGAGAGGAGGATGACGCAGATCTGTAGCTCAGTGTTGTAAAGTAACTTGCCCTCCTGTCTGATTAGGACAGATTCTGTGTGTATTATAATAGAACGGCGGCCATTTTATTTCTACTAATGATTGTTCCCCAGACAAAACGTTCCATTATAACTAATGAAAGGTATTTTAGAATATATTTAGAATAAAGTAATATTTAAGTATTTTCATTTTCTTAATTCCCGGAGAACCCCTTTAATGAGTGACAAACAGTACTCTTCATCAATCTGGCTCTAGCTTTCTCTGATTGCTGTTGCCAGATCAGCTTTGCAGGTTGGAGCCTTGTCATGGACCATTTTCTTTAACTTCCACCACAGATTTTCAATTGGATTGAGATCCGGACTGTTTGTAGGCCATGACATTGACCTTATGTGTCTTAATGGAATGTTTTCACAGTTTTTGCTCTATGGCAAGATGCATTATCATCTTGAAAAATGATTTCATCATCCACAAACATCCTTTCGATAGATGGGATAAGAAAAGTGTCCAAAATGTCAATGTAAACCTGTGCATTTATTGAAGATGTAATGACAGCCATCTCCCCAGTGCTTTTACCTGACATGCAGCCCCATATCATCAATGACTGTGGAAATTTGCATGTTTTCTTCAGACAGTCGTCTGCATAAATCTCTTTGGAAAGGCACCAAACAAAAGTTCCAGCATCATCACCTTGCCCAATGCAGATTCGAGATTCATCACTGGATATGACTTTCATCCAGTCATCCACAGTCCATGATTGCCTTTCCTTAGCCCATTGTAACCTTGTTTTGTTTTTTTTTTCTGTTTAGGTGTTAGTGAGGGCTTTCTTTTAGCTTTTCTGTATGTAAATCCCATTTCCTTTAGGCGGTTTCTTACAGTTCAGTCACACACGTTGACTCAAGTTTCCTCCCATTTGTTCCTCATTTGTTTTGTTGTACATTTTCTGTTTACAAGGCATATTGCTTTAAGTTTTCTGTCTTGACACTTTGATGTCTTCCTTGGTCTACCAGTATGCTTGCCTTTAACCACCTTCCCATGTTGTTTGTACTTGGTCCAGGTTTTAGACACAGCTGACTGTGAACAACCAACATCTTGTGCAACACTGCGTGATAATTTACCCTCTTTAAGGAGTTTGATAATCCTCTCCTTTTTTTCAATTGACATCTCTCGTTGGAGCATGATTCATGTCAGGCCACTTGTTGCAACAGCTCTCCAAGGTGTGACCACCCCTTTTTACTTGGATACTAACGAGCAGATTTAATCTGATGCAGGTGTTATTGTTTGTAATGAAAATTTGCAGGGTGATTCCATATTTTTTTCCTCAGAATTGAGTGATTCCATAATTTATTCCCTGTGCTTGTTCTAAAAATGTAACTGTTACTGGCTACCACAATTATTTTTCTTGATTTCTTTTAGTATTTCTTAAAGCCAGAAAGTTGCCATTTGAAATGCCTTTAGTTTTTTGTCATGTCTGTGATCCGTTTTTTTTCAACAAAATGAAACAACTGAAGGAACATCCTCACAGACTGGTGATTCCATAATTTTTGCCAGGGGTTGTATATAAACATGGGACCAACACAGATGCCTTCAGCTGCCAAGCAAACATAAAACAGGTCAGCCAGTTTCATGGGAACAAATCTGCTGACAGATGCCTTTTAAAGCACCTTTAAGTGTGTATTTGAGATGTGGAAGTTAGACCCATTGGGTAGAGGAACTTCTGTGAGTGACCAGAATCATTGTACAGTGCTGCAAGATATGTAGAAAAGACATAAACAGATTTTACCTGTATACATGCTAAAGGTTCATTTGTCCAAATAGAATAACCACCAACCAAGTAGATTCTTCCATTATGAACAGCAACTCCAGACTCATTTTGCCCTAAGTAAAAAAAAAAAAAAACTGTATTAATAATGATATTTACAACACGATGTTGACATTTAAATATGTGAGCCATTACAATGGTGTTAACTGAGGTAATTTGTTCAAAAGTCCTTAATCAAAAGCTCCTTATATCTTTTACTTTTTGGTGAGGTGTTGTAAGAACTGTGATACCATAATATGAAAAAAAAATATTTAGAACTATTCAAGGGACTTGCATTCTTTTCAAACTATTGTGACAAATTCAATTCCGAAGATCCTTTGAAGAGGGCTTCCACACTTCATTTTTTCTTGGCTTTTTTTTACAAGAAATTTTGGGGGTGGTGTTTTTAGTCACATAGGGAGAAATGTATCAAAACTGTCTTAGTTGCCCATAGGAACCAATCAGATTTCACCTTACATCTTCTAAGGGAGCTCAAAAAATTTAAAGGTGGGATCTAGTTTTCCTTTGCACCAGTTTTGATAAATCACCCCCATAATGTTTTACCATTTTCAGACTTTTTTCCCTAAAGAGAAGCCTAATGGATAACGCCTGAAAAAACACTACACCCAGAGAATTATGCAATATGAAAAAAATGCCAAGAAACCGTCTTAAAACAGCACCTGCCCCCTTTCCTTAAAAAAAAAAGTTGAAATTAAAAAAGTTGTTCTTGGGGGGAAAAATAAACACCCAATGGGGTTTCCCTCATAAATGAAGAGTAGCGTTTAAAGGGGCTACCTGCAATAAAATAGCTTATTAAATTTCACCCCTCCCTTCCAGAACTCTGAAAGGATACAAACTTAGGATCTATTCACACGTCCTGAAAATGGATCCGCATCCGTTCCGCAATTTTGCGGGCACTGATCTCAAGGAAACAAACTTGTTTTTTTAATGTCTCCACTGGGGACATTCAAGCTGTCCTCAAAAATATTAGATTATCAGTAAACTGGAACTCATTAAGGTCTACTGACCATACCAGCTTTAGGGCCTGTTCAAACAACCGTGTGAACGGGTCCGCACCTATTCTGCAAAATTGCGGAATAGGTGCGGCCCGTTTACCTCTATGGCCGGCTCGCGATCTTGCACAGCCGCGGCTCCGCAAGAAAATCTAGAACATGTCCTATACTGCAACAGCAGACAAGTATAGACATTTTCAATGGGGCGCCCGGCCATGTGTTCCGCACATTGTGGAACACACACCGGGTGGCACCCGTAGTATTGCGGGTCCGCATTATTGCAGACCCGCAATACTACGGTTGTGTGAAAGGGCCCTTACCTGCATTTACTTTAATGTGGCCATATACATTCAATAGCTGTTAGACGAACAGCTATCAATCGCGACTCCCTCACAACTCATTAAAAATGCACAAAATGCATGTGTATTCAATGAGGAGAACGGAGAAAGACGCTGACAGACATTTCTGATGGTGGCTTATCTTCCAGGAGAACAAAAGGATTGGGCAAAAATATTCATTTTGCCCGATCCTTCTCTCCAGTGACATGGTCTGTTGTGGGAGGGTCAGCAACCTTCAGTACTCCAGCTGCTGTGAAACTACAACTCCTGGCATGCACAGTTGATGAAGTACTCTTGTAACTCCCACAGAAATTAATGCAGCATTCTGGGAGCTGCAGTTTCAGAGCAGCTGGAGTGCAGGATGTTGCTGATCCCTGGATTAGACGTTGTATTGCAGAAGTGAACAACTAAAAATGGTATGGAAAAAAATTCACACACATTTATTTCAATAGAGATCATGTATGGATTCATTGCTCTTGTAGTATCCCTGTATGATGTCCTCCATATTTTCAATTGTTTGCACCCAGAAGTCAAGCTCTGTTCCTCCCAGGTACTTAAGTTTGCAATAATATATAATTATTACTCAATCCAAAACACTCTGTTAGCAGTATTTAAAGGGGTTGTACAGTGGTATAATATAGATGACCTGTCATCAGGATAGGTCATGGATATCAGAATCAGCAGAGGTCCAATCCCGACATCCCCAGCAATTAGCTGTTCATAGGTGTCGCAGCTCCTGTGCGAGTGCTGCATCCTCTTCAATACAAAGGGCGGGTTCCGTTATAACAGAGTTTTAACAGAATTTTAAGACAGAATGCAAAACGGAAGCCTTTAAGAGGCATTCTGTTTTGCTCCGTCTTGGTATATGTCTATGGCCACAAATAACGGTTCGGTTTTGTTCTGTTATACATTATGGAAAAAATAGTCCTGTTGACTTTTAAAGGCTTCCGTTTTGCATTCCGTCCTAAAATTCTGTTATATTCTGTTATAACTCTGTTTTAACAGAACCCATTAACGGAATTCCATAATGCAAATGCGAAACCGACCTTACCTGCATGACGTCTCCCTCTTAGCAGAAGTTCAGTGTAATTACAACTGATCGTCCCATTCAAGTGAGAATTACACTGCACCGCCACTACAAGGGAGACTGGGTGCAGTTAAACTTCGAAGAGGGTGCAGTAACTTACTGGTTAAAATCCATGCTTTTTCTATGCTTAACAGTCCATGGGGAGGCCCTTTTCAGTGACTGACACCCTTTCCGGTATAAGCAAGCACACACAGACAGCTGTCAATCACTGGATAGCTCCGCCCACTGGACTTCTTATGAAACTGCTCAGCTCTTCCTGCTCTATAACATGCTGCTGGCAGACCGCACTGCATGTTCAACCTGACAGGTTCCATTTAACCTACAATATAGTTGACTGAAAGCAATAAGACATTTATTGAGAAGACTGTACAGACTATATAAGTCAGGTTGTCTGGCGTATCACAGCAATACATATAAAATAAGATTATCATTGGTGCACCCACCTGTGAGTAAGTTGAAGCTGCAGCGTGTCCACTGGTCCGTGTCAATGTTGTAAGAATCTATGTGTCGCACCAAAATCCGATCATTGTTGTAATCTAAATCATTTCCACCCAGGACATAAAGCTTCCTTTGGACTGCTGCCATGGCATGGTAAACTCTTCTCTGCAGCATAGGGCTGCGACTAATCCACTTATTCTGGAAAAATACAAATTAGCAATTGCTTTAGCATCCTGCAGTGGTTACAGATACACGCTCAGTAAAAAGATTTACTCAAATCCTCTACCTTGTGATGGATTTCCTAAACTACTAGCAACATTAGTCTGTGTGGATATAGTATGGTGGTTCTTTACTAAAAAATAATATTGGATATTTTAGAGCGTCCGTATTTTACAGTTCTAAGAAATATTAGTGAATGAAAATCGTCATATTTACCTTTAACATTTCTTTACAAATTGGGCTTTCCCCCTAGCACTACTACAGTATCATCCTATTTTTACTATAATTACTGTTACTATGCTTACACATGTTCCTAGGCCGGATGAGCATTATTAGTTGAATAGGAATTCATGGATTCCCATGATGCATATTTTATCAATGCTTGTTTTAGAACAGGCTTCCGATTTTTGAAATGGTAACTCTACACTACTTCTTTTAGGTGTTTTAATTCCCTCACTGTCTAGAATGTTTTTTTTGTGCCATATTGTAGTGCTTAAACATACAGTTAATGAACCAAGTTAGAGCTAATATACCATTGTACTGTCTGATCTCTGATGTATCTTTATGGTAGGCCTACATGGTAGATATAGTCCCAAATACCGTACTGGTTCAGCACTATCAGCCAGCATGCATATTGTCTATGAAGTACCGTTAAAGCATACCTCCAGTTTTAACTGAAACGTCATATGCTGCATTACGTCCTATAAGCTTTACCATGTATTTGACTAGTCAAGCCCTTCTCTCTGAGATTCAGCACCACGGTCACCAGTGCTGCACATTCCTCGCCATCCGTAACCAGCAGCAAGCCCCACTGTGCTGCTTCTAATGTAATCAATAGGTGCTTTGCAGCCTCCTGGCTATGGATGCCAAGGAAAAAGTGCATAGGGCTCTGTCTGCCGCTGGAGTCTTTCAGTGAGTTGCTCGGGTGTACGGCAGAGGTGTCTGTGCTGCTGGAGCTCAGTATGGCTTCTATTACACGACCGTTGTGTTTTGCGGTCTGCAAATTGCGGATCCGCAAAAAAACGGATGTCGTAGTTTTTTTGGCGGATCCATTGTAACAATGTCTTTCCTTGTCCGCAAAACGGACAAGAATAGGACATGTTCTATTTTTTTTTTTTTGCAGGCTACGGAACGGACATACGGATGTGAACAGCACACAGTGTGCTGTCAGTATTTTTTGCGGACCCATAGAAATGAATGGAGCCCGCAAAAAATACTGTTGTGTGAAAGAGGCCTAGGGATGAGGATTTTAATAATCAATTAAATGACAAAGTTAAAGCCACTTATAAAAATGGGTTCACCCATGGTGAGTCTGCTGCAGATTTTTGCCATGGATGTGCATGCACAAATCCACAGCACTGAACGTACTTTAAATATCACAGCATTTTTTTTTTTCATTTATAATTGGAGGTACACGTTAGGATATGTACCCACATGGTAGATACACAGCATTTTACTGTACCAGGCTGGGGCGGACTGGGAACTTAAAATGGCCCTGGTAAAAAATACAGATGATGTCCATGTTGCATCCTTTTTTTTGCCGATCCTTTATAACAATGCCAATTCTTGTCTGCAAAACGGACATATATTACGTAGTTTTTGTGAGACTATGGAACGGACATACGGATGCAGAAGTACACGGTGTGGTGTCCACATTTTTTGCGGACCCATTGAAATGAATGGGTCCACATCCAATCCACAACAAAAATGGATCGGATGTTAACCAAAAACATAGTGGTGTGTATGGGACCTCAAAGTGGCCCCATGTTGTAGGCAGGTCCAAATTGACAGAAGGCAGAACCAATATAAGTAAGCAGAGCAAACATAAGAAGGCTGGGCCACAATACCGTAGTGCAGCACAAAATACTGCCACATCATTCAACTCTCTCACTGTTCGAAATACGGAAATATAGTTGAACGCAGGAGGGCACTTTTTTCTGCCATCCAGGTCCATTAATTCATTCTGAGAGTATCAGATCACTATGTACCCGATGAAGGGCCATGAGGAAGGCTTGGGCAGCCCCCTGGGCATCGGCCCACTGGGAAATTTACTCATTTGGAGGAGATTTTTAGGAGTCTCATCAACACACTGCAAAACAAAAACTGCAGCATAAATTGGCCTGCTGTGCAGATTTTAGATCAGCAGCATGTCAATTTATATTGTCACCACAGATTTCTCCCTTTGCAATGCATAGAGGAAAACCTGCGGCAAATCCCCATGTAACACATACGGATTTAGTTGCCAGAATGCAGACATTCTACCCCTGTGGCTAAAATCTCAAAAAATAGGAAATTCAATGTGTACAGCAATGTTCATACTTTGTTTTTGCTTATGTTTAGTGTTTAGAATGGGAAATGCTCCCAACTTATGGAAAAGGTATGACCCTGTTGATGCGTAAGTACCGTATACCCCTGAATGTGCACATTTATTATCCACAGCACCAAACTTGCATCCACCTTTTATATTAACAGTAAATGTAAATGCACTGTAAAATCTTTCCTACCACCTTAATGTGTCTTTTTAATATCCATATCAGCTGTAAATGACTTGAATATTAATGACATGAATAACTTGCTGGTTTCTCCTGTGTTAAATGAAGGCCATAATACATAGTAACTAACAGAGAAATGGAAGGTACCATTGTATTTTACATCGTTAGCAGGAAAGTCCCAAGGCAGGAAGATAAAAATGCCATCTGATTTGCAAAGTATTCTTCTGTCCCCTGATTACAGTATTCTTTTTCTCCACTGCAATGCCTGCCAGGTGAAGCACTACACAAGCAGCGAGGCACAGGGGTTTGAGCAAGGTCACAGCTAAAACGGCAGTGTTTGAATACTAATCAGTGATAGGGGAGCATAGGTCACCGCAGCCTGTCTGCTAGCAGGTAGCTCTGTGCTCGGTGGCAGATGGCAGTCATTATTGACTCTCCACAAAGGCCTTGCTTAAAGCCGTGCCCCAGTGCTCAGTGATAGAGTAATTGAGATTCAGAGCGGGTACAAGCAGATGTGGTTTGCCAGAACCCACCGTAAACAATATGCCAGCAGAATGTAAAAAAAATGAGGCGGTGTGCGCAAACATGAAGCCATCCTCATTTTAAAAAGTTTCAATTATTAACTGCATGTGTGCTTTCAATAGCATACCATGCAATTAACCGAGGAAACAGACATAGCTGTGATGTTCCCTTTGAGCTCATATGTTTAAAGCAGAAAACATGCCTTCATATTGCTGACATCAATGAAAACACTTATAATTAATGCATTAAAACAAAATATAATAGCAATTAGCGCCGAATGCATGCTGTGAAAACACACTAGGTTCACACACAGGGTTGTGTTTCCTTTAACTACCAGGGAACAACACACACAGAAAACGCATGTTATTTGTAGTATATTTGTGTTTTGTGTTGCACTTTATGTGATGTTTTGTGCTAGAAGTAGAACATATAAAATGCATTAAAAAAGCATATAACTATTTAAAAAATATATTCAAAAATCATCATGCAATAATGCATGTGTATTTGTTGTACCGTTTTCCTACTGAAATCACCTGACTTTCAACATAAAAAACACATGGAAATAGTATAAAATCTACTAAAACATCTCAAATAAAAACTTTTTTCTTTCTATGGAATAATGTCTTTCACATTGTTACTCACCTGTTTTGGATCATACACCATGAGTCTGTTCTGGTATTGTGCTGTATTAGTCACACCTCCTGAAATGACAATAGTTTAGAACAATTTTAGATCACCATCTGCACCCCAAATACCACTCAAAGTAATTTTATAATATACGCTTCATACTGGTCAGCAGGCTATTTAATTACAGCTTCAACTAATAATTTGTGTTAAAATCAGACAGATGCCAATTCCCACAGTTTTTTTTTTGTAGTTTTGTGCTAGGGTGGTGGATTGATGTAGACAGAATAAGTATGAATATTGTATAGGCATAGTATGTTCATGGCTATGTACTTCATGTCATATATTTAGTCACATGACTTCATAACGAAAAGTATGGTATATACTGCTTTTGCAGTATACACAATATATTATATACTATATTTTTCTGACTATAAGACACATACTGTAAGTGGCAATGCGTCTTATAGTCCGAATAATAATGACCGTTTCTATTATGAAAGCAGTCATCAGCTGCAGTGGCTCTACTCATCATGCCTAGTCTTCTTCTGGGCCCCACTCTGCACTCTGTCCTGAAAAAAAGGACAAAAAAGGTTGCACGCCCGAAGGGACTAGACTATTGCCCAATACACAAAATAGCAAAAAGGCAGCACTCCAAAATCAATGAAAAATGCAAAAAAAAAAAATTTATTCACCCAGATGGATACGCAATGTTTCGGCTCAGCACTACAGCCTTTCTCAAGCAGTTATACAAGTGAACAGGACAGATATGCATTATAAAACATGATTGCACCTGTATACTTCATATGTAAATGATTATTCAATGAATAAATCAAACGATTTGGCTCACCAAGGGGACAAACAACATAGTGACAGAGCGCATGTCCAGGATGGGTAGAGGAGGCGGAAGAAAGCCAAAAAGTGTATTGAGCATGTCTGACATGCACTCTGCCACTCTGGATTGTGCTGCAGCCATCTTGGAAAAGGGAAAACAAGAACGTATATATATATATATATATATATATATATATATATATATATATAGTGGTAATGTGTAAGGTAAAGTGCTGGAAAGGGTGTATATTTAACCCAGAATCCTCATATGGGTGGGGTAAATGAAACACAGAAAGCGGACGTGGTTTTAGCAAACTGTACTTTTCTGAGATCCACCAGTCCACAACCTTCCAGCACGGGTATTTTCCCTATCCTGAGGTGATCTCAGGTGTGACTGCTGGGATCAATACAGGGGAATAAAATCAGGTCTCAGATTGTCAGTGTCAGAAATCCTGGGAAACTAGCTGACCTGCTAGCTGTCCGAGCCTGATTCCCCCTGTGTGAACTGTGCTGTACTAGTAAAATAGACACTACTTGTATATTAATTAGAGCCCTGACAGCAGACGTTTATTTTGATGTTTTTTTGTGTTACGTGTAGAGATGAGCGAGCAGTGCTCGTTACGAGCACTGTAGCGCTCGGCTCCTCTGCGCAATGCCTGCAGGCATTGCGGATCCATCCTCAACTGCATGTAAGTGAATGGGGACGGATCGGTTTGTTATGACACTCATACCAAACCGATCCGTCCTCCTCACCCGACTGAAAGTCAGTGGGGACAGATCCGTTTGGTATGAGTGTCATACCAAACTGATCCGTCCCTATTGACTTTCAGTCGGGTGAGGACGGATCCGCAATGCCTGCGGGCATTCTTTCGCAGTGGAGATGAGCGCTACAGTGCTCGTAACGAGCACGTTCGCTCATCTCTAGTTACGTGCCTCGGCTTCAGCCAAGTGACTGAAGTGATGCCACAAATTGTGTTGCGCTAAGGAGCAAATAAAGCACTGTCTGGGAGTCTGTCATTGCCGACCCCACTACAAGTACACAATCCCTTAAGATATATATATATATATATATATATATATATATATATATATATTCACACTCTATATTGTTTGATATTATTTGATAATGGAAGTTATTGTTTGTGTATGAAAGGGGTCCAGAATATAATAGCTGGTCTTTTGATATGCTGTTACCCAACAGTGTACAGAAAAGTGCACTAAGCAGTCACAATGGTGGAGACGTTCTCATCTATGCAATTTATTACACAAGACTGGTTTATTACTCCATTAAGAGAAACAAAATAATAGGCTTGCAGGTATAATACCTTTTTATGGCTAACAAAAATAGAAGCAATGATGTTACCTAGCAAGTTTTTGAGACAACTTCAGTCTCTTCAGCAAGCTTATGAAAAAAGCTTCTGAAGAAAGCACAATATGTATACAAAGAGAATAGACATGGTGTAATAAGTGGAGCTTAGTCCTTAATTAGGTTACAAATAAGTGGTCTGAAAGTTTGATGGTCTCCGAATCTGGTGCCCCACTATCTCTGGGGCAGATTCTTTAGATCTTGTAACATACCTTAAATCTTTGGGAGAAATTCAGTCCCGTGTTCAGTGTGTTAAACAGTGTCATAAATTTAAATTCCCACATTCTTACCATTCATAACCATCGTCATCCTCAGGGGCGGACATACCGCGGTGCAGCCGGTTCGGCTGCACCGGGGCCCGGGACCGGAGGGGGGCCCTTTCTTCCCGGCGGCAGGTAGAGATGAGCGCTTCCATTTTGGAAGCGCTCATCTCTATATTCATCTGTATCGCCGTCCTTAGGACGGCGATACAGATGGATAATGCGGGGCAAGGGAGGGAGAGGCGTGTCCCTTCCCCGTTCCTCTGATAGGCTGCAGGCACTAGGCCTGTAGCCTATCAGAGGCCGGCACAGGCGGCGCGATGACGTCATCGCGCCGCCTGAGCCGTACAGCGCGGGACACAGGCCGGAAGAGGCCTGCATCGCGTCGCTGACAGAGGCAAGGAGGTAAGTATAACTGTTAATTTTTTTAAATTTAAGTTGGCACTCAGTGGGGGCACTATGGGGAGGAGCACTATGGAGGAGAGGCACTATGGGGGCCACTTTGGAGGGGGAGCACAATGGAGAAGGAACACTATGGGGGCCACTATGGAGGAGGAGCACTATGGGGGGCCACTATGGAGGAGGAGCACTATGGGGGCCACTATGGAGGGGGAGCATTATGGGGGGCACTCTGGAGGAGGAGGACGACTATGGGGGGCCCTATATATATACTGGCACTATGGAGGGCGAGGATCACTATGGGGGCCCTATCTTATATTCTGGCAGACATGGGGGCACTATGGAGAAGGGGGGGAGAGGAGCACTATTGGGGTCATTGTATAGGGGCACTAAGAGGGTTTTTTGGGTACATAGTAGGGGGCATTGGCACATTATGAGGGCACTATGGGGACATTGGCTGGCCGGGGGCACCAATTATTTCTATTGTTGGGACTATTACTATCAGTTTAGCACAGTTATTTTTGGGGAACATTTTGGTTATAATTTAGTGTCAGGGACACTTTCCTGGGTGCAGTTATTTTAATTACTGAAGGCGGTAGTATTTGAGGGGGACTGTTTCTGCAGTATAGTTTTGGGGAGCACAGCGGGCACAGTATTGGGGAGTGGCAGGATGAGGAGTTCAAGAAGGTGGAAGAATGATAGAAAAGTAGGAATCTAAGATGTCTATTTGTCAAACTCCACAGAGAGAAGAGATGGCTGGAAGAAATCATCATGGCAGTCTGGTCTGAAAGGAAAAGATGAGGAAAGAGAACATCTACATCTAAGAAGACGTCACTGGATGTAGGAGGTATGTGGACCTGTATTAGGCTACTTTCACATCTGAGTTGGTGATTCTGGCAGGCTGGTCCAGCAGAGAACAGCCTTCTGGAATTCACCGGCTCTGGCACTGCTGGATGCAGACAGAATGCCCGCCGGCCCCATTAACTATAATGGGGTCAGGCAGAGATCCGGCCACAATCTGGCAAAAATGCAGAGAATCAGCAGGACACAAACCTCTGCATGACTGAGTCTGTGTCTGGCCAATTTCTTGCATTCTCTGCCAAATCAGGTGGCCGGAGCGTAGTGCTGCAGGTGTGAAAGTAGCCTTACCCTGTATGTTTTGTATTGCTGTATGTAATGTTAGGACACCATAGGTTAGGTTGAGAATTTGGTTTGGGAACGGCGGGGGGGGCCCAAACACATTCCTTGCACAAGGGCCCTCTGCTGTCTGTGTCCGCCCCTGGTCATCCTGCTGTTGTGTCGGGGATTGCCAAACTTCCTTTGCCAAACTCCTTAGATGTTGTGGTTGCTATTGACCGTGGCATCTAAGGGGTTGAAAGGTAAAGATCAGAGGCTCCTGGAATGTCTGTCATTAGAGCAGGGCTGTGGCTGTATATGACAGCTATTGCCTTGCTCATGATTATACATGCTGCGATCAGCAAAACGATTATGGTCAGGTGATTACTTAATTGCCTCAAGTTCAGCTTCTCTAACTCCAGAGAACAGCTGTTTTGACCATATCTGGCTATACATTTCACTTACAGTAGCTGCTGGAGGGAAAATGTAGCATTTAAAGTTGACCAATCAAATTCATGGCCATTTGTGTAACGCACAGGTATGCTTCACAGACAGGAGGTCCTGAATGGGGATCCCCCTCTATAATGTGCATATGCCCTGATAGGGCATAAGGATATAGGGTGTCTTCATGGGATGCCCCCATTATACAAGTTTTTCAGGTATATTTCAATGTTGAGAATTTCTCTTGTTGGAAGGTTGAGCTGTTGTTTTTTTTTTAATATTGTCTTTCAGTGTGTTGAATGTTTAATTCCTACTGCTGCAGGCTGTTTAACACCAGCAAGAAAAATGTTTTCTCCTATACAGGACAAATTAGTATGCTAATTTGGTTTTCTTTTCGCCTGCATTTTCCTGTCCTACAGTCAATTTTCATGCTTTGTTTCCTCTGATTTGGTAAGTCACTAAACACTACCTAAACAAATACAAATTATAATACATAATGTATGAAATATGGTATCAAGTATTCAAATGTGAAATTATTGTCTTTTTGTTAGTTGGAGATATATATATATATATATATATATATATATATATATACATACTAAACAGAAAATGGTAGCAGCACTTGATAGGGACCATGACATATAAGGTGAACATGTGAAAAGGTAAAAAAGGTGGCTTCCAATCAGATGGGTCCTACACTAACACTGGCCTGCATCCTACACAAACCAGCAGGCCTGTATCAAGGGAACACCAGCATGTTACAGAACCTGATCAGAAGCTGCACCAGTGTGAACAAGAGTGCTAAGTTCCCAGAGGGAGCCAGTTCTCCTCTATATATACAAAATTACTCAAAGAAAGAACAGCACCTCCTACAGGTGAGAGTCAGGTGCAATCTACTCCTGTTTACACTGGTGCAGCTTCTGATCAGGTACTGTAACATGCTGGTGTTCCCTTGATACAGGCCTGCTGGTTTGTGTAGGATGTAGGTCAGTGTTAGTGTAGAACCCATCTGATTGGAATCCACCTTGTCGGTCGGTGGATGGGCCCGACATATTTATGATCATCTATATGCGCCAAGAGCATCCACTTTATCTACTAGTCTACATAGCAGTAATGCTTTTTTACCTTTTCACATGTTCACCTTATATGTCATGGTGTCTATCAAGTGCTGCTACCATTTTCTGTTTAGTATTTAATTAGCCAGTAGGTAGCTTGCGCCTGACTCTCACCTGTAGGAGGTGCTGTTCTTTCTTTGAGTAATTTTGTATATATATATATATATTCTATAGACCAGCAATGATTGCCATCATTGATAGTACTATGAACTCTGAATTATACCAGGAAATTGTAAAGGAAAATGTCAGGACATCTGAACGTAAATCTCAAAAGAATGTGGGTCATGCAGCAAGACAACAACCCTAAGCACACAAGTCGTTCTACCAAAGACTGGTTAATGAAGAATAAAGTTAAAGTTTTGGAATGTCCAAGTCAAAGTCCTGACCTTAATCCAATAGAAATGTTATGGAAGGACATAAAGCAAGCAGTTCATGGGAGGAAACCCGCCAACATGAGTTTGAAGCTGTTTTGTATAGAGAAATGGGCTAAAATTTCTCCAAACCGATGTGCAAGTCTAATCAACAATTACCTAAAAGATTTAGCTGCAGTTATTACTGCACAAGTCACACCAAATACTGAAAGCAAAGGTTCACATACTTTTGCCTATTACATACATGTGATATTGAATCATTTTCCTCAAGAATAAATTAGTCATCCAATATTTTTGACTCATTTGTTTGATTTGGTTATGCAGTTATGTAGTTTTAGGTCATATGTATGCAGAAATATGAAAGAATTCTGAAAAGTTCGCAAACTTTCAAGTATATGTACTACAATACAAAAATATATAACCCCCATATAATTCATAAAATTAGAAGGGTCCTAATTACATGTGCATCATATTAAACCATATGTATAATTCCATATCAATTCATAAATAAAAAAACATCCAATCATGCTAAAATTGATCACTGATTATAAACTTGACTTCATATAATTAACTAAAGCCAGGGACCATAATTCAGTGCGTCGGTGTTCCTGAGGTATATATATATGTAATGTTATATACCAATAATGTAATAGTCAGTATGGTATGGCAATATGATCAATTCACTGGATCCTGGTTTGTAGCCTTATATCTAGCCCTTAAGCAACATAATGTCTGATATATATGATGAACCAGGTATTTTCAGTCAAACCAAACTGTTATAAGTTTGTGCAAATAATTGATTACCTCTGTAGCCGGCTTTACTGGTACGTACTTGCTGTAACAGAGCCAATCGTGATAGCAGCGTCCTGCTAGCAGAAAACTCACCGGCACATGTCTTCGGCGTCTGGCCGTGTACGATTGTAAAGGCACTGCGTGCTCAGTATACCCACTTTTGAGTTTGATCTCAAGCAGGTCTCCTTTGTTAGATGCATCACTCTCCAGCTACTGGTTAGCCATAACTTGTGGATCACAATGGCTGCTTTTCCAATGTCATCTCCACATTGTCCCTCTTCTCTTTAGGTAATATTTGCATACAAAAAAGTCACCACTCTGACAGACGCGTTTTGGAGTGTCTCTAATGGCCGCTGAGGAAAGATTGAGACACTCGGAAACGCATCTGGCAAAGTGGTGACTTTTTTGTATTCAAATATTACCTAAAGAGAAGAAGGACATTGTGGAGTGACTATATTGATATACAATAACACCATATTTATAACATCAGGAATATTGGTATATAACATCATCACACATGTAACATAAGAATATATACCTCAGGAACACTGAAGCACTGGATTATGGTCCCTGGCTTATGTTAATTATATGAAGTCAAGTTTATAATCAGTGATCAATTTTAGCATGATTGGATATGGCTTTTTACTTATGAATATACAAGTGCATCTCAATAAATTAGAATATCATAAAAGTTTATTTTTTCAGTAATTCAATTCAAAAAGTGAACCTCATATATTATATAGAGTCATTACAAACAGAGTGAACTTTTTCAAGTGTTTATTTCTAGTAATGTTGATGATTATGGCTTACAGCCAAGGAAAACCCAAAATTCCTTATCTCAGAAAATTAGAATATTATTAGACCAACTGTATTTTTTTTTTTTTTAAACATAGAAATGTTGGCCAAATGAAAAGTCTGTGCAGTAAACACACTCAATACTTGGTTGGGGCTCCTTTTGCATGAATGACTGCATCAATGCGGCGTGGCATGGAGGCGATCAGCCTGTGGAACTGCAGAGGTGTTATGGAAGCCCAGGTTGCTTCAGCTTGTCTGCATTGTTGGGTCTGGTGTCTCTCATGTTCCTCTGGACAATACCCCATAGATTCTCTATGGGGTTAAGGTCAGGCGAGTTTGCTGGCCAATCAAGCACAATGATAATGTGGTTATTACACCAGTTATTGGTACTTTTGGCAGTGTGGACAGGTGCCAAGTCCGGCTGAAAAATAAAAATTCCATCTCCAAAAAGCGTGTCGGCAGAGGGAAGCATGAAGTGCTCTAAAATTTCCTGGTAGATGGCTGCACTGACTTTGGTCTTGATAAAACACAGTAGACCTACACCAGCAGATGACATGACTCCCCAAACCATCACTGATTGTGGAAACTTCACACTAGACCTCAAGCAGCTTGGATTGAGTGCCTCTCCACTCTTCCTCCAGACTCTGTGACCTTGATTTCCAAATGAAATGCAAAATTTACTTTCATTTGAGAACAACACCTTTGACCACTGAGTAGTAGCCACCTTTTGCTTTGATTACTGCTTTGCACACTCTTGGCATTCTCTTGATGAGCTTAGAGAGGTAGTCACCTGAAATGGTTTTCACTTCACAGGTGTGCCCTGTCAGGTTTAATAAGTGGGATTTCTTGCCTTATAAATGGGGTTGGGATCATGAGTTGTGTTGAGCACAAGTCAGGTGGATACACAGCTGATAGTCCTACTAAATAGACTGTTAGAATTTGTATTATGGCAAGAAAAAAGCAGCTAAGTAAAGAAAAACGAGTGGCCATCATTACTTTAAGAAATTAAGGTCAGTCAGTCTGAAAAATTGGGAAAACTTTGAAAGTGTCCCCAAGTGCAATCGCAAAAACCATCAAGCGCTACAAAGAAACTGGCTCACATGAGGACTGCCCCAGGAAAGGAAGACCAAGAGTCACCTCTGCTGCGGAGGATAAGTTCATCCGAGTCACCAGCCTCAGAAATCGCAGGTTAACAGCAGCTCAGATTAGAGACCAGGTCAATGCCACACAGAGTTCTAGCAGCAGACACATCTCTACAACAACTGTTAAGAGGAGAATGTGTGCAGCAGGCCTTCATGGTAAAATAGCTGCTAGGAAACCACTGCTAAGGACACGCCACAAGCAGAAGAGACTTGTTTGGGCTAAAGAACACAAAGAATGGACATTAGACCAGTGGAAATCTGTGCTTTGGACTGATGAGTCCAAATTTGAGATCTTTGGTTCCAACCACCGTGTCTTTGTGCGACGCAGAAAAGGTGAACGGATGGACTCTACATGCCTGGTTCCCACCGTGAAGCATGGAGGAGGAGGTGTGATGGTTTGGGGGTGCTTTGCTGGTGACACTGTTGGGGATTTATTCAAAATTGAAGGCATACTGAACCAGCATGGCTACCACAGCATCTTGCAGCGGCATGCTATTCCATTCGGTTTGCGTTTAGTTGGATCATTTATTTATCAACAGGACAATGACCCCAAACACACCTCCAGGCTGTGTAAGGGCTATTTGACCAAGAAGGAGAGTGATGGGGTGCTACGCCAGATGACCTGGCCTCCACAGTCACCAGACCTGAACCCAATCGAGATGGTTTGGGGTGAGCTGGACCGCAGAGTGAAGGCAAAAGGGCCAACAAGTGCTAAGCATCTCTGGGAACTCCTTCAAGACTGTTGGAATACCATTTCAGGTGACTACCTCTTGAAGCTCATCAAGAGAATGCCAAGAGTGTGCAAAGCAGTAATCAAAGCAAAAGGTGGCTACCTTGAAGAACCTAGAATATAAGACATATTTTCAGTTGTTTCACACTTTTTTGTTAAGTATATAATTCCACATGTGTTAATTCATAGTTTTGATGCCTTCAGTGTGAATCTACAATTTTCATAGTCATGAAAATACAGAAAACTCTTTAAATGAGAAGGGGTGTCCAAACTTTTGGTCTGTACTGTATATATATACACACACACACACACACACAGACCCAAAAAAGCTGGGATACTGTAAAATGGGGAAAAAAACAGAATGCAAAGATTTGCAAATCTCTTACACCCATATTTTATTCACAATTGAAAAAAATCAAATGTTGAAAGTCAGACATTTTGCCATTTCATAAAAAAGTCACTAATTTAGAAATTACCATCACTTAATATTTGGCAAACATAAAGGCTCATAATTACTCGTTTACACGGGCTATATTTAACCATGTTCTGCTGGGTAAATATGAAGAATATATATAATAAGCTCATAACCAGTTTGAAAAGAATTTAGCTATGACTGTTCATGAGCTTCAGGAATTCAGAAGTAAAGGCTAGTCAGAACAGCAAGATGACGGAACTCTGTATACTACTGAAACTGTTTTCCTATGCTGAATTTTTTTTTAAAAGACCAGTTGGAAAAATAATTTTCATCCCAAAATACATAAAATACTATCATAAAAATTGCCCCAAAGGATTGCCTTTATGTCAGTGCTTCATATAAGTATCTATCAGATAAAATTAATAAACTAATTGCCTAGTATATTAAAATATGTTTGGAGATCCATATAAAGCTAGGATTAATTGCTAAATAACATTTTTGAATTTCATAGATTACTATGTTAAATTGTAACTTTGCACCAGGTTAAGGCCTCTTTCACACGAACGTATTTTTTGTGGACCATGTGAAAAATGCAGACCCATTCATTTCTATGGGTCCGCAAAAAATCGCTGGAGCGATGTCGGGACATGACGCCTGCTTGCATGTGCGGCGGGCGTCATGGCCGGCAAGTCTCTGCTGTTTTAAACAGCAGAGACCTGGCGCTACCTACCGCAACCGGCAATAATGCCGATCGCGGTAAATAAAGGCATTAGATGCCGTGATCAAGCGAGACCACGGCATCTAATTGCACTAAACCCGGAAGCGCTCGCTTCCGGTTGTCCCACAAACGCCCCCCTGTGGCCAATCAACCCTTCGGAGCGTTTGGATGCTGTAAACCTCGCTGATGAGGTTTACAGCATTCATGCTGCAATTCTTATTCTGGCCATTAGATGGCAGGCCAGTTTAAGAAATGAGCAAACCTGGATTAAATTGCATATTAAAAGTCTCTCATAGTTTAAAATAAAATAAAAAAAAAGTTCATATATGTTGCTTAAAATAATCACAACATTTTTTTTAAAATGTTAAAAAATACAAATAAAAAAAAAAATAAAAGTTTAAATCACCCCCCCCTTCCGTATAATTAAAAAATAAATACTTAAATAACAATAAATATAATCATCATGGGTATCACCGCGACCGAAAACGCCCGTATTTTTAAAATATCCAAAAAAATTTCCAATAAGGCGAATTTTTTCACTACTTCTCTTACCCAAAAAAATGTAATAAAATGTGATCAAAAAGTCACACACACTCCAAAATGGTATCAATAAAAACTATGGATTGTCCCGCAAAAAATGAGCCCATAGACAGCTCCGTGGATGTAACTAAAAAAAGTTATGGGGGTCGGAATATGACGAAGAAAAAAAAAATGTTTTTTTTTCAAAGTTTAAATTTATTTTTACACTATTTAAACATAACAAACCTACACATATGGGGTATCGTTGTAATCATACTGACCCAGAGAATGAAGGGCATGGGTCAGTTTTTCTGCAAACGGAACGCCATGGGAACAAGACCCGTAAAACAGTGGAGGAATTGTGTTTTTTTCCAATTCCCCCCTATTTGGAATTTTTTTTACCGCTTCCCACAACATTTTATGCCATAATTAATGGTGGAATTAGAAAGTACAACGTGTCCCACAAAAAATAAGCCCTCATACGGCTATGTGAACAAACATATAAAAAAGTTAGGACTCACAGAATATAGGGAAGAAAAATGAAAACGCAAAACCGAAAAAACCTCCGATACTGAAAGGGTCAAATTATGAACTGAAGGCCCAGCTAAAAGCACCACATCAAGTTTAGACTGAATGACTACACATGGGAGACGACAAGCAGCTACTCTTCTATAAGGAGTAAAAAAAAAAAAAAAAAAAAACGTCTCTCACAAAACTTATTTCTCTGTTCTTCTTTTAGGTTTAATAAGTTGTACTGGGGGAATAGCAGAATAGGCCAGGGTAAGGTCATTAATGACATGTTCCAAATTGAAAGCAAAATACTGGTTGCTCATGGGGTTTGGAATTTGCATCAAAGTACAAAGGTTGTAAAATGAAAAAGGTGAAATTTTAAATATATTTCAAAATGTAAAAGATCTCAATTCTCCTCATCAACAAATAAATGGGGAGGCAGTATTACAGTATTCTGAATTCTAAGCTCTGAGATTGTTCAGATTGCAAGTGCATATTTTTGTGAACAGAATAACAGAAAAAAAGTCAACCTTAATACAGTAAATTTGTAATATTTTGGTAAGTAATAGAAACATAATTAACTTTGTTTAACTTCTGATGTACCACCATATTTTTTGCTGCCAAAAAGTGTGGGGGAAATGGCAGTGAATCTTATGGAGCAAATACTAGTGAGTGTTTCCGTGCAGGAGAGGTGCTCCAGGTCCTGGCTGTACTCACTGCTCCCAGGTCTTCTCTGGGCTGGGCACTGCATGGTCCTATGTACAGAGTCAGGACAAAGTGCACGCCTTATGACCTGATGACATCAGTTCACAGTGCAGCATGGTGTTTAGAGAAGACCAGGAAGCAGTGAGTACAGGAGGAGCTGCTGGATCTGCAGAGTGGCCATCTGGGGCAGGAGAGGTAAGTTCATTTACTTATTCTATGTCTGAAGGGGCTCTGATCTGAGGTCTAATCAGGAATGGGGGTATGATGTGAGGTCTGATGGGGGTCTCATCTGAGGTCTAATAATGAATGGGGTTCTTATTTGAGGGTCTGATCTGAGGTCTGATGGGGGTTTGATCTAATGTCTAATAAGGAATGAGTGTCTGATTTGAGGTCTGATTAGAACTGGGGGTCTAATTTGAGATTTGATGAAGATTGGGGGTGTGATCTGAAGTCTGATGAAGATTGGAGTCTGTTTTCAGGGTCCGATCTGAGGTCTGATGAGGATTGGGAGTATGGTAAAGATTAGGGGTCTGATTTCAGAGTCTAATGAAGATTGGGGGTCTGATCTGAGGTCTGATTAAAATTATTGTTTTTCTTATTTTGTTCCTCTAAATCCTGTGTGTCTTATGGAATGAAAAATACAGTAATTTGTTGCCATTTTTGGTGAAAAGTACAGTGTGAATAAGACATGGTGGATTTAATATTTATCAAGCTGTATTAATATGAGAATTGAAAAAAAAAAAAAAAAGAAGAATATTATTACAGCTATAATAGAAAGGATGGATGGGTTCGACATCAGAGAATATCCATTCTTATAAAATTCAAAAATTACATACAAATTTACTGGCCAACATAGCCGAGGGTCAGTTCACATATGATCTGCATTTTCGCCCAGATGATGGAAACACATTTCTAAGAGCATGGCAGTTTCTTATTCTCCTTAACTCATGTCAGATACCAACTAATGGAAGAGCTACCCATATCTTTCAGAGTTCTTGCCCCTCATCAGTATATAGCAGGGTACTATTTGGCTGGATGAGATGCATCAGATCCCTCCCTGCACATGATCTGCATGCCTCCAGAACATCTCCCTTTCATGTTTATATCTGGGAAACCTGAAACACTGTCAATTTCTCATTACAGTTAAGTTCTCTATGGATTTCTTTTTACATATTTCAAACAAATTCTCTATTTCTTATCCATCTGGAAAATGTTCAACATCAACCTAACCCCAACAGTTGTTCATACAGAAAGATGATAGAGATATTCAAGAATTATTTCAAGACAAACAATATAGTATATACAATGCCTCATATTTTTTGGGCGTTTTTCCTGTAAAATTTTCCACAAAAGATATGTAAAGGTGACCACATACATTAGATATTTGTTGTCAGATCTCACTGGCTTCAAACCAGTCAGAGGAGGACCAAGTTGGAACTATTCTCCTATGGTTCACACATTCATACTTACGTTAAAGTGTATAACTATATGCTCCATGATATATGCATTTTAACCCTCTGGTGACATCCGCTGTACAGGTAACTACTGTTTTACACTGCAGTCATCCACCAGCAGTGTCCGTGACAACAGAAATTCCGATCACAGACAAATAATCCTGGTCAGTTGCAACCACAATATCTGAGCATAGGGGAGGTTCCCTCCAGTGACTGAACACTCCCCTTCCCCCCGACATAATCAAGGGAGAAATACAGTTGCTATGGTAGCCTGACCTGTAATAGTAAAGTTCATTTTAAAACCTATTAAGTCCTGCCTTAGGCTCAGATTAATTGGATCGTTGCAATTTTACCATAGACTGCAATACTATTTGACTGCAGTCTATGACATTAGCACTCTAATGATCACATGTTCAAGTCCCCTAAAAAGACAGTAAAAACAGAGAAAAGTTCTTAGAGACAGAAAAAAAACTAAAGAATTAAAAATACAAATCACCCCCTTTTCCTATTTTACAATAAAAAAAAAAAAAAAAATATATATATATATATATATATATATATATATATATATATATATATATATATATATATATATATCTGGCGCTTTATGAAAATGTCCAAAATATTTAAATATAAAAGTATTTATCCCAGATAGTGAATGCTGGAGTGGGAAAAAAGACCAAAATGCCTTCACCTCATCTGCAAAATAACAAAAGTGATCAAAAAGTCATAATACCCCAAAATAGTATTAATAAAAACTACAGATTGTCCCACAAACAATGAGCCTTTATATAACTTTGTAGACAGGAATCTAAAAAAGTTATGGGTGAAAGAATATGGCAAAGCGAATAATTTTTTTCAAAGTTCTTTTTTCACAGTATTAAAACAAAAAATATACACATTTTATATTGCTATAACTGTACTAAGCTGCAGAATAAAGATAAGGTGTTTAGCATACTGTGTATATTGTAAATAAGAACCCATAAAACAGTGGAGGAATTGTGTTTTTTTTCCCCAATTTTATCCCATTCATATTTTTTTCCAGCTTCCTAATAACTTATATGCAATATTAAATGGTGCCATTAGAAAATACAACTTGCCCCACAAAAAAACAAGTAGTGTTAAGTGCCATTCAGCATCCATTTAGTGTCATACATTGTACAGATATATAGAGTATACAGTTACCAGCCAGTGCCCACTTAGTACCATTTATTGCTCTGAAAATGTATATTAGACAAAAAGGAACATAAGTAAACCCCACCTAAACTTACCTGTCACCGCTCCTGACATGTCTGTTTTAGTAAACATCTGTATTTCAGATGAAATGACAACTCTTGAGCATTTATTCTTACGACTCTACACTGTGCAGTTCCTCTATAATTTCTAAAACTTTAGGAATGAATGTATGTACAACTGGAAGTAACCAGTGGCGGTGTACTTGCGCAGCCTGACACTGTAAAATCAATGCCGCCAATTTCAGACTGCAGGGACACACTCCCAACTGATAACACCCAGTTACAATTTCAAACAGAAACTTCTAGTACAGGCATCAGCAACCTGTACATCCTTCACACTGCTTACCAAGCACAGTGTCATCCATTTGATAGTGGGTGTGTTTGGCATTGCAGCTCAGCCTTATTCACTTCTATGGGGCCAAGCTGCGTTTAGGTCATGTGACCAATGAACGTGTTATCACTGGCCTAGGGAATGTTTCAAGAAGGCTGCGGTGCTACTGTGAGCGCCAGTGCCCTCTCAAACAGCTGATCATAGGGGTCCCAGGTGTTGCACCACCATCATAGTATAGGTCATCAGTTCAAAAATCTCAGAGAGCCTTTTTTATGAGCAAAGTTATTGAACAACCACGTAACACTTGTGAAAAGGTAACTTCTTCCTTAGATACTCCTCGAACTCTGCCCAAATGTAAAGGGAAAAAAAGGGGTGAGGGTTAATCTAATCTAGAGGAAGGTGACTTCCTAGAGAAAAGAGAAACAAGAGGCACCAGAGGAGGATGGTAGAACCTTACAGTGGGAAAAGGAAGGCTTTTATGCAAAAATAATAAAGAGGTATTTTGCCAAGGAAAAAAAGATTTAACACCAATAGGAAGAGTTAAAGATATAATAAAAGTCAGGCTGCTGAGGGGTGTGCCGTAGATAACATACTACGTCAAAGTACAATATGATGCAAAGCACAGAACATAGTGAAAGTTATCACTAGTTCTGTATTGTACCCTATATGCTAGCACCAGTCTCTTATAATGTTAAGTAGTAGGTGAGAGCCTCCGTGTACAAAGAGAGTCTCTATTGACAGTACCAAGAGTTCCCCACAAGTATAGGTAATTAAAGGTAATTTATATTCTGCTCAAAGCACTAACCCCAGACAGAGTGGGTAAAGACGAGAGATAAGTGAGTTGAGATAGAAAATAAATAATAAATAAAAAGCTACCTATTTATGGTGTAGCCAATACATACAGATGTTCATAAAATCAAAAATTGATCATAAAATCAAAAGAATAAACTCACTTCACTGGGGAGGGGGATGTCCGTTAGGATAAGCACATGACACTTGCGGCCCCCCAACCCCCCAAGCCGGGATTGCCTTTAATATGATGGAATGGTAGTTGATGGCAGCCAGAGAAGGACGACTTCTGATCAACACCTTTATTTAAATATGCGGCTTAACGCGTTTCGGGGTACAATAGTAACTCTGCCATCAACTACCATTCCATCAGATTACAGGCTACACGGCATACATCATAAATAGGTAGCCTTTTATTTATTTATTTTCTATCTCAACTCACTTATCTCTCATCTTTAACCACTCTGTCTGGGGTTAGTGCTTTAAGCAGAATATAAATTACCTTTAATTACCTATACCTGTGGGGAACTCTTGGTACTGTCAATAGAGACTCTCTCTGTACACAGAGGCTCTCACCTACTACTTAACATTATAAGAGACTGGTGCTAGCATATAGGGGTACAATACAAATGTAAAGGGTACATCCAATGTAAGTTGTGTCTCCTGCCAAAAGTTTAAAAGTGATGGTAGGAGAAAAGGCCAAAGAGAACGGCAAGCTAGTTGACACAGAAAAATCCCTTCTGCAATGTTCCTTTGTGGTCTTGTAGAATAAAGCAAAATTAACTTTTTTCATCATTGTAACATCATATTTGGCATCATTTAATTAATTTATTATATTACTATATTGTGTATAAATGATAAGATATTCCACATTCGCCACTCCAGTGCTTCCTTATTATATCTTTTGCACCCCAGGCAATGTAATATACTAGTATATACTGGAAGTGTACTCAAGAATAAACAGACAACATTACATAATATACAAATGATACTTATTATGAACTCTTTGATGAAATAGACTGTGAACTTTCATCACAGTCATCACTTCTCGGTGAACTCATGAGATCTTCCATGTAACTTGTAATAAATACTCAAAAATGAGAAAACATTGTCCCTCACAACTGACTATATCCTTCAACAGAATGAAGATGGAGCCTGTGACAACATGGCCTGATATGTTGTATTGTGCACATTTTGTACTGTTTCTTCCTCTTGTGTTCTAATGACAACAAATATGGACTCTTTCTTTGTTGCGAAAAGTAGACATTCTCAAATCATGAGAAACAAAAACGAGAGAAGTTCATTCCTGAATATTTCCGCTTCAATGTTGGAGGTCCTTGATAATTTTATGCACTTCACATACTGTACCTCTTCTCTCACTGTTAGATTAATCTTCTGAAATGAGATGCAGAGGATTTGCATACAGATTTGACGACACAAAAATAGATACGGAATTATTAACAGTCTATATATGTTGTAATTTTTCCTAGTGTGGAGTACCCTTGCCTACAGCATTATTCTTGGCTTTGAAAGTCATCAGGCTGATTTTCTTGCTCTTAGGTTATGGTACCCCATGCTGCTACACTGTCCCCTGCAATCAAAGCAGTTGCACAGACTCCTCGGTTTCCCCTAATAAGTATATTTTATTGATTGGCAGTTTTGATCTGCCTCCCCAGGGGGATAATCTGCATCTTGCGAGCATTCTATAGATACATCTGGCATTAAATATGCCATCTTATATGAGAATCAATTTTCAAAAACAACTTTTCTTCTAACTTTGAAGTGACACAGATGAAATTTAAAATACATTCTGCCAAAAAAAAAAAAAAATTTGAATTAACTGTACTGTGTTTCATCCTTGAAGTGCTAGTCAAAGTATACCACGGGCAACGGAAAATTTTAACCTCTCAAAAGACTGAAAGAGAATGCCATTGGAAAGGTGAAAAGAAAGTTATTTCAATGATAAATACCAATATTTTGTAGAATGACAGGACTGTTCAGCGAGCAGTCTTTTGAAAGAATTGGTAATTTCTCTATAAAGAGTGTCACGATTCAAGTGCTTATTCAACTTAGAAAATGACAGCTGTAAACTGTGAGGTGCTCTGCAATAAAATGAACCATGCCTAGGTGGTTTAATAACGAACGCCTCCATATAAAATACTCAGCGGTGTTTAGACTATGGTCACTATTACCGAGTGTCAAGTCCACATTCATGATGTATAACCCTATTATTCACGTGTTCAAGGGGGTGGTCATGACAATCTCTTCTCAATCATTTGAAAAAGTTGATACCACCTTTTTGATTGACTGAAAATTTGGAATTCAAGCACCTTTTCAGATGTCTCTTGTGTATTCAAGTGACTTAAAATTCTCTCTGAACAGGAACATCAATTTCTTGTATTTTTCAGGTAGATCAACCCAACTCAATCTATTCACTAACTAGCAGTAATGTCAACCTAACTGTAAGATAGTACTTTTATTAAGGGAGTTGTCTGGGGTTTTAATAGTGATGACCTATCCTCAGGATAGGTCATCAATATCAGATCGGTGGGGGTTCGACACCCAGCATCCCCCCGATAAGCTGTATGAGGAGACAGCGCACACGTACCGCCTCTCTTCCTGCTCGCCTATCTATGGCAAAGCAGCAGTGAGCAGGAAGAGAGAAGGAAAATGGAATGTGCACACGCCGTCTCCTCATACAGCTGATTGGCTGGGGTGCCGGGTGTCAGACCCCCGCCGATCTGATATTGATGACCTATCCTGAGGATAGGTCACCAATATTAAAAGATCGGACAATCCCTTCAACTATTATTAGTTTTCAAAAGTATGGAAAAAAATATGGAGCACAGGCCAATTGCCCATGTTCAATGGAAACATAGCAATGAGAGGATGTTGGCTGCCTTCACTGTCCTATCGCTACCGGAATTCAGTTTTTCAAAAAAGCCATATTCTGTAGCCTTATGGATCATTAATATAAAATATATATTTGTAACAAGTGTCACTAACCTGATATCCAGAGAAGGCCATCTGCAACACATCCAGCATGACATGAAAGAGATCTATCAAAAGACTGTACAAAGGTCCACTTGTTCTTCTTGGGGCAGTACCGCTCTACAGATGGCAGTACCTGTCGTAATTCATTCCTGCCCCCTACTGCATAGAGACAATTGTCCAGTGCACCCAGGACAAAATGCTCCCGGCAGTTCTTCATTGGAGCTATTTCAATCCATGCATTGCTGCGAGGATCGTATCGGCATGCTGTCCTCACCGCACAGGTGCGCCCAGTGGCATGCTCAACTTCCCCTCCTGCAGCAAATAAAAAGTCACCCATTATTGCCACACAGTGATGGCTTCTCCCTACCGGCATAGGAGTCAGCTCACTCCAATTTGCAATTCCTGCAATATGAACATTGTCTTGATCAACAGGATTAAAATATCTCAACTCCCGAACTTTGCAGATCTCCCTCTTCTTTCCTCCAACAATATAAAGTGTGCAGGACTGAAAGCGTGGTTTCGTCCGTATGGTCTGCCATACCGGCTGTGCATAGATACTTTGGTGATATTCCAAGGCTTCATTAATTAGTGCTGTCGCTGTTTCACTAGCTTGGATCAAAGGATGAGAAAGGATGATAGTGTGAAGAGCGTTTGTATCCATGAGGCTAAAACGTACATACTGCAGCAGTTCATCTATGTACTGATAACGGCAGTTGTGCTCCAGCCATCTCACAGCCAACTAAAAGAAAGGAATAAATTCCGTTAAATACTTGGTTGTAGATTACAGTCATTTTTCAAGTGTACTTAAAGGGGTTAGTCCCACTCTTTCTAAGAAACCTAGAACCAGCTCTGTACCGCACATGAATCCAGAGATCTCCCTATTCATTTTTCCCAGTGCTCTGCTGGATTTATATTAAGCTGGCAGATCAGGGAGTATGTCCTGTCTCATGCAGCTCTCTCCCTATCACAGCTCGGGAGGCAGTTGAAGGGTGGAACTGAGCATATGTGTCCACCTCAGCAAGGTGGACAGAATAATAAAAAAAACAGCAGATGGCACTATACAGATACATTTTATTGAATAGGTCAGTGGCTACACTAATGTTTTAATTAAATGCAATTACAAAGGTATTCAGATTTCTGGTTTAAAAACTTCAGAATATTTTTCATGGGACAACCCCTTTTAAGAAGGGAATTTTATTTCAACAAACAGTTTCTTAGAGGCACTAATGTGCTTCTCATTTTGAATATGGGTGATCCTTAAAGAGTTTGTTCAGGGTTTTACTATTAATGACCTATCCTTAGGCTAGCCCATCAATGTCTGATTGGCAGAGGTCCGACACTCTGCACTCCTGCTGATCAGCTTTTTTAGAGTATATCTGGCACTGGAAGTTGGTGCCTGAACTGCACAGCTTTGTCCATTGTGTATTGGATGAAGTGGGTAACCGTCCAGTGCTGCTTTCATTCACTTCAATGGGAACAGCGCTGCAGTAACCAGCTCCATCTACTACACAATGGACAAAGCTGTGCAGTTCAGATACAGACATACATCCAGTGCCAGATATACCCTGAAACAGCTGATCAGCAGGACTGCAGGATATTGGACCCCTGCCGATCAGAAATTGATGGGCTATCAATAGTAAAATCCAACTAGACAACCCCTTCAAGACTTGCAACAAAATGTAATAGAATAATGGCAGTTGCAACGAATGGGAACAAAGTCTACAAGAGTTTCCTATATATATAGTCCTTATGAAAAAAGAGGAGTACTACCACTTCATAAGTGGGGGAACTGCACACATGAGTACATTTCTTCCCCCCTGACGGTCACTGCTGCAGTCTTGCCTATCTAGTCTCCAGCAAGTTGAGACAACTCCTTTAAGTATTCTGAAATCTCTTTGAACAAAAACTATAGATACAATGTTCTAATTTCCCCCAAAAAAACCTTTGTAGTCATTCTGCTTTAGAGGACAGATCATGACATAGCAGGATGCCAAGAAAATTGTATTGTACTTTCTTTGCCACAAATACAGAATCAGGATGTATGGGCCATGGCAGGAGAGCACTGTATCCTCTCCACACATATCTTACTATTATAGACTGTTCGGGGAAGACCAAAAAGGCATTAAACGTCATAATATATGGGTTGGGGTAGCCTTGGCCTTTATACTTTTCCAGCAGCTTGCAGGGCACTAAAAAATATCTCATGTAGCATCAAAGGAGTTCTATACCACTTGGACAGTAGATTGTAGCACCTTTCTGCACTTGGCTAAAACGATTGACCAGAGGACCAGAGTAAATGCCTTTGTCCAGTCACCTGCTGAGAAAGTAACATGGGTTTGTAAGACTGTAAAAGGTATATGTCCATCCATTTCAGTCTATTATCCTACAAAGCTGATCCAGAGGAAGACAAAACAGTTCCATGAGACAGAAGCCAGTTTTCTTCATCTAAGGAGAAAAGTGTCCTCCTGTCTTAAAATCTGGTCATCAGAATAACAACCTGGGTCAGCAACCCTTTTCCATAATTCTAGTAACCATAACCTGTAATATTACATTCCAGAAATACATCCAGGCCTTCACAACCATATCCTCCTCTAGCAGATAGTTCCAGAATCTCACTGCTCTTACAGTAAAGAATACCCTTCTATGTTTGTGTAGAAACCTTCTTTCCTCTAGATGTAGAGTATGGCCCCTTGTCACCGTCACAGTCCTGGGTATATATAGATCATGGGAAAGATCTCTGTACTGACCTTTGATGCATTTATGCACAACTATTAGATTTCCCTTCAACTGTGTTTTTTCTAAACTGATTAACCCTAATTCCAATACTCTTAATGGGAACTGTAGTGATCTGTAGTTGGGGGAGGCATGAGAGGCCTCTAAAGCAGCTGGACAATTCAGCATGCCGGAACCATATTAAACATTGGATTATAGTACTGTGTAATATAAGAGTGAAAATTACTAGAAATATTATAATAACATAATAAACACAAGTTTCAATTGCATAATCATTATTAGTTGAGAAAAGTCTATGATTTTACAACTTCAATTTTGTAGCAAGAATTTCATAAGAATTTAGAGTTCATTCTGCAGTATAATAACTATGTTAAAATCACTGTCACAAAGGCAAAAAACCAAGGAGAAATGACAGTAGAAAAAATGGTCTTCTCTATCCTTATAAAAACTAAATATTTTCTTACATCCCTCGTGTGTACATTCTCTATAATTTAAAAAAAAATGTATGTGTTTCACAGGAGCTGCGGTTAAGCTTTTCCTCTAAATTACATAGCATCATTAACGATTAAACTAAAACACACACTCTGTCAGCATTTTATGAAAAGTAAATGTCAATAGCAAGTCAGTGAGCAGCACAAAGTGTACCGTACAGCTAAGTGAAGACTCAAATTGTTTTAGTACGTGGCATTTACAGACTGTCATAAAAGTTATACAGAAAGTTATACTTAAGGAATACTCAACTTCTTTAGTTATCCTTATTTCATATATTTTTTCTTCATGTTGGAAAAATCACTTTGTTGACTTCTTCATCAACTTTACATGAACCTGTATTTGCTGTTCAATGTATTATCAATGTATTTCAACAAATGTGGTGTCACAAAGATGGGAACCCTTTGGACTTTTCTCAACTAAATGATCCAAGATTGGACTAGAAGTTTCTTGTGGTGAAATACATAAGGGCAGATTTAGCCCATAGATGACATAAGCTTAGACCGTCTCTCTAGATCTGCACCAGATTTATCACAGTAGTTCAGGCTGGATGATAAATGTGGTGCAGGGGTAAACACTTTTGTTTTACTCTATGCCAATGATTGCCTGGCTTACTTTGACAGGATTTTATGCAAGAACTTTGGCTCAGTCTTGGTGCAAAATGGCTCATCTTTGGCAATGTGCCCTTTTCAGCTAAGCCCCCCCAAAATTGCACCAAATTTGTATCAATTTGCACCACTTTTTTGACAGATTCTAGGCATAGAAAATCTGTGCCACCTTAGAGACCAGTGAGAAAAGTCCGAATTATGTACACTTTGTTACAGAGGTACTATTATTCATTCTTACCCATAACACATTAAGGTTTGAGAACACTTGGTATTGCCAAGTAACGGGTATGGCAATGGGTACTCCGGTAGTATGTACTCTGGTAGATATATTCCTTGCAACATTTGAGAAAAAAAACTATGTCTTTTCTATGGGAAATCCATACATAAAAAATTGATGTCTTTATCATATGATCTGGTAATGAGCAACAGTTTAGGGACTTCATTGGATATTTAAATGTCGTCAATGATAGTAATATGAAGTTAACATCAAATTTTGACACTGAGCAGGTGTCAAGATAAAAGACGGTAAAATTACAATGGAGGGTTTTAGAAAGCCCACAGCAACAAATTCTTTGTTGGTTTATGATAGTTTCCACCTGCACAGCGTTAAAAGATCGATCCCTTATAGTCAATTTATTCACTTAAAAGGATAAAAAGAGATATAAATATATTTGAACAACAGGCCCAGTCTTTACAATCACGCTTAGGGCTCCTGCACACAACCGTTGGGTGCTTTGAGGTCCACAAATTGTGGCTAACCCATTTTACAGAGCGGAAAGACCGCCCCAAAATAGAACAGTCCTATCCTTGTCCTTAATGTGGACAATAATAGAACATGTTCTATTTTTTTTGCGGAAGGGCCATGCGGACATACGGACACGGAATGCACACAGAGTAATTTCAGGTTTTTTTCCGACCCCTTTGAAGTGAATGGTTCCGCATACAGGCTGCAAAAAAAAAAAACAGAATGGACATGGAAAAATTTGTGTTTGTGTGCATAAGCCCTTACTGGAAAGGGGTTATCCAGGTAAACCCCTAAATGAAGCTTTGCAAAAGTCCAGAAGATTCAATGAATCCATCATAACATTTAGGAAAAACTGCATCCGAAGTAATTTTATAGTCCTCCCTTTATATTTTTATTTCATTTGAATCCACTTTTGACTTTGCCACAAAAATTGTTTTTTTTCAAAAATGCTGTGTTCAAGTTGTTGAGAATTTTACAAAGGGTGAACTTCGTGATGGGAAACCCACAAAATAAGTTGATATGCTGCTGATTTAAATCCATACTGCAGGTCAAATTTCTGCTTTAGATTTTTTTCTGCAGTATGTAGATGAGATTCTGCAAAGCCTATATGCCACATGTGAACATACCCTTAAAGGGACACTTCCATCAAAAAGGGGTATTTTATTCAATATTCATAGCAAACATTGCTTTTAGAATGTTTGGCAGTTTGTTTTCATGTTGGCAGTACTATACCATTGAAAATTAAATACAAAATATTGTCTTTCTGTATCAGTCAGCACAGGTAGAAAACCCGTTGTCAGTTTACTGCTAGGGTGAGGGAAAGTTATTTTCTTGTAAAATAGTAGATTGGTAGAATTTGGATAACATAATCACAGCTCTATTTTTTTCTCAAAAGGCATAGATAAAGATGCCCACAGAAGAGCATTGCATTTATCAGTGTAATGTGTAATGCACTATTTGAGTCACTCATCCCCCTTGCTTCTCTGGTTGTGGTGAATGGTTTCACTGAGATCATGTTTGCCATGCTAAAAGTCCAAACAAAGAAGGACGATAAAGACGAAGGACAGGAAATAGAATACATTAAATGATTAAAAAAATTATCAAAAGCATGCACCTGCTTTTGTTACAAAAAAAACATTACATAGAATATTCACATATAAGCTGAAATGAACGGATGTTGACCCATTCATTTCAATGAGGCCACAAAAGATGTGGACAGCATACAATGTAGTTCCATTCCACGGCCCCGCAAAAAAGGTAGAGCATGTCCTTTCATGTCTGCAATTGCGGACAAGAATAGGCATTTCAATCATAGGGCCGGCATTGTGCGGTCTGCAAAATGCAGAACGCAAATGGCTGGTATCTGTGTTTTGCAGATACGCAATTTCCGGACTGCAAAACACTTCCGAATGTCTGAATGTACCCCAATACTGTATGTGAGTAAAAAATTTGATGGCAATATCCATCTAAACTGGTTTCATAAGGCTCTTAAAAGGCCATATTTAGGGTTTCAAATTACAACTGTAACGTCTTGAACATATTCAAAGTTCTAAAGAACTAATCCTAAAACCTGGCTTCCACCCAGAAAATAGATGGCACAAGTGCTGCACTATGGTACTACTGCAATATACACTCACCGGCCACTTTATTAGGTACACCTGTCCAACTGCTCGTTAACACTTAATTTATAATCAGCCAATCACATGGCGGCAACTCAGTGCATTTAGGCATGTAGACATGGTCAAGACAATCTCCTGCAGTTCAAACCGAGCATCAGTATGGGGAAGAAAGGTGATTTGAGTGCCTTTGAACGTGGCATGGTTGTTGGTGCCAGAAGGGCTGGTCTGATTATTTCAGAAACTGCTGATCTACTGGGATTTTCACGCACAACCATCTCTAGGGTTTACAGAGAATGGTCCGAAAAAGAAAAAACATCCAGTGAGCGGCAGTTCTGTGGGAGGAAATGCCTTGTTGATGCCAGAGGTCAGAGGAGAATGGGCAGACTGGTTCGAGCTGATAGAAAGGCAACAGTGACTCAAATTGCCACCCGTTACAACCAAGGTAGGCAGAAGAGCATCTCTGAACGCACAGTACGTCGAACTTTGAGGCAGATGGGCTACAGCAGCACAAGACCACACCGGGTGCCACTCCTTTCAGCTAAGAACAGGAAACTGAGGCTACAATTTGCACAAGCTCATCGAAATTGGACAGTAGAAGATTGGAAAAACGTTGCCTGGTCTGATGAGTCTCGATTTCTGCTGCGACATTCGGATGGTAGGGTCAGAATTTGGCGTCAACAACATGAAAGCATGGATCCATCCTGCCTTGTATCAACGGTTCAAGCTGGTGGTGGTGGTGTCATGGTGTGGGGAATATTTTCTTGGCACTCTTTGGGCCCCTTGGTACCAATTGAGCATCGTTGCAACGCCACAGCCTACCTGAGTATTGTTGCTGACCATGTCCATCCCTTTATGACCACAATGTACCCAACATCTGATGGCTACTTTCAGCAGGATAATGCGCCATGTCATAAAGCTGGAATCATCTCAGACTGGTTTCTTGAACATGACAATGAGTTCACTGTACTCAAATGGCCTCCACAGTCACCAGATCTCAATCCAATAGAGCATCTTTGGGATGTGGTGGAACGGGAGATTCGCATCATGGATGTGCAGCCGACAAATCTGCGGCAACTGTGTGATGCCATCATGTCAATATGGACCAAAATCTCTGAGGAATGCTTCCAGCACCTTGTTGAATCTATGCCACGAAGAATTGAGGCAGTTCTGAAGGCAAAAGGGGGTCCAACCCGTTACTAGCATGGTGTACCTAATAAAGTGGCCGGTGAGTGTATGATACTGATCTTACTGGAGCAACTAGTGAATTCATAAAAGTTTTCCAGGCAGACAATTAATATAGACCGCAGGGTACCTACAGGATGTTGTACAACTTCTAATAGTGTATTGCTACCACCATGCTAGATATGATATTAGGATAATACAATTACTGGGTATTAAACCGCAAAGAATCACAGCAAGATGTTTATTTGACTTCAGATACAACGGCGACTGAAAAAATTGCAGATGGAAGTAATGTATCCTACATTATGATAACCAGAAAATAAAGAGAAAGGTAGGATTCGTAAGTAACCACACACCATTGTTTCTTTAATCTATGTGAGAGAAAAATAAAATATAATTGGCACCCGCTATGTATTTCTTCTTCTCTTGGAAGAAAAAAAAAATACAAAAAATGGAACTAGAAAGGCTGCTGTGAAGGTCACTGAGCGATAGAACTTCCTTAGGGCAGTGAATAAATTAAATCCAGTGGGGAGAAAAAAAAACTAAAATGTGATTTCCAGAGTGTAAAGCACAAAGTCTAAATGACAGTGATTGGCAGGCAAACTATATCCATGCAATATAGAAGACCGCACGTTCTCATTTACCTCAGTGTAGGCAGCGAGCGCCCATTAAACATCCGTCTGATGCCCAAATTAACCTTCTTGGCAAACTGAAAGAGGCACAAACTATCATAATCAACCTTTCATTATCACAGCAGCCTCTAGTTAAAGGGTCAGAATAATTGTGCCATCAGAGCACTGATTGTTTTCAATCAACAGAAGGCTCGAGTGACAGCTCAGTGATAGAGTAGTTTGATGAAACCGCACCAAGCCTAATCAGAGCAGATGAAAGGAAAGCATGATTGGTGCAAATGAACAGTCGTCCCTCTCTTTTTTCATTTACAATGTGAAATTACTCATGGCTCCCCCACATCCTCCCTGTACAAGGACCTCTAGACAAATCTTTAACATGTTATGAGTTTTGACACAACAGACTTATAGATATAGTTATCTCCTGTAGATGTAAGTGGATGTGTTGTCTAATTTCCAAATATGCTTTATAAAAGCACAAAATGAGTGCGGATTTGCCGTATGTAATCTAACGTCTTATTGTTGTCCTATTAAAAGAACGTTTGTCGCTCCTTACATCTTGTGTGGTGAGGTGAGAAGGAAGCATAACATAAATTATTGATTCATTAACCCCTTAAGGACCCTGCCATTTTTCACCTTAAGGACCAGGCCATTTTTAGCAAATCTGACATGTCTCACTTTATGTGGTGATAACTTTGAAACGCTTTTACTTATCCAGGCCATTCTGAGATTGTTTTCTCGTCACATATTGTACTTCATGGCAGTGGTAAATTTGAGTCAAAATATTTCATTCTTATTTATAAAAAAATACCAAATTTACCAAAAATTTTGAAAAATGTGCAAATTTCCAAATGTCAATTTCTCTATTCCATCATAGAAACCACCCAAAATTACCCCATTTTAGAAACTACACCCCTCAAGGTATTCAAAACTGATTTTACAAACGTTATTAACCCTTTAGGTTTTCGACAAGAATTAAAGGAAAATGTAGCCAAAATTTCCGAATTTCACTTTTTTGACAGATTTTCCATATGAATCATTTTATTCTGAGAATAAAGCAAGGGTTAACTGCCAAACAAAACTCAGTAATTATTACCCTGATTCTGTAGTTTACAGAAATGCCCCATTTGTCATCGTAAACTGCTGTACAGGCACACGCCAGGGCAGATTTCACTGGAAAAAGTTTAAGTTGCCATGTCACATTTGATGCACCCCTAGAGTAGGAAACTCCAAAAAACTGACCCCATTTTGGAAACTACGGGACAAGTTGGCGGTTTTGTTAGTGCTATTTTAGGGTACATATGATTTTTGGTAGCTCTATATTACACTTTTTGTGAGGCAAGGTAACAAAAACTAGCAGTTTTGGCATTGTTTTTATTTTTTGTTATTTACAACATTCATCTGACAGATTAGATCGTGTGATATTTTTTATAGAGCAGGTCGTTACGGACGCGGCAATATCTAATATGTATACTTTTTTTATTTATTTAAGTTTTACACAATATTTTTTGAAGCACAAAAAAAATCACATTTTAGTGTCTCCATAGTCAGAGAGCTGTAATTTTTTTATTTTTTGGGCGATTGTCTCAGGTAGGGGCTCATTTTTTGCGGGATGAGATGACGATTAGATTGGTACTATTTTTGGGGGCATTCGCTTTTTTGATCGCTTGGTATTACATTTGTTGTGATGAAATGTGACAAAAAATGGCTTTTTTTAGACAGTTTTTATTTTTTACAGTGTTCACCTGAGGGGAGAGATCATGCTATATTTTTGTAGAGCAGGTTTTTACGGACGTGGCGATACCTAACATGTATACTTATTTTTATTTATTTAAGTTTTACACAATAATATCCTTTTTGAAACAAAAAAAATCATGTTTTTGGGCCTCCATAGTCAGAGAGCTGTAGTTTTTTTTATTTTTTGGGTAATTGTCTCGGGTAGGGGTTAATTTTTTGCGGGATGAGATGACGGTTAGATTGGTACTATTTTTGGGGGCATACGCTTTTTTGATCGCTTGGTATTACATTTTTTGTGATGAAATGTGACAAAAAATGGCTTTTTTTAGACAGTTTTTATTTTTTATTTTTTATTTTTTACGGTGTTGACCGGGCAGGCTGGATCATGTGATATTTTAATAAATCAGGTTTTTACGGACGTGGCGATACCTAATATGTATATTTTTTATTTTTTTTTTCTATTTTTATGTGTTTCTTTATGGGGAAGGGGCTTTTTTTTATTGAAACTTTATTATTTTTTTTTGTTAAAACACTTTTATTTAACTTTTTTTTAACATTTCACTTATGTCCCAGTAAGGGACTTTAACATTTCAGGGTCTGATCCCTGATTGAATGCAGCACAATACATCTGTATTGTGCTGCATTCAACTGTCAGCGTCTCACACTGTGAGACGCTGACCGTTGCCTAGGAGACCCAGCGCTGTGGCTGGGTCTCCTGGGCTTCCCTAGATGGGAGTCCCGATGCCTCTGGCAAGGCATCGGGGCTTCCATCTCAGCCATCGGGCCCCCCCCCCACCGCCTCACGGGTACCCGATGGCTTTAAAAGCTGCCGCAATTACCTTGTATGCCGCGGTCAGCGTGACCGCGGCATACAAGGGGTTAATCCGCCGGCATCGGTGTAATCACCGGTGCTGGCGGATACAGCAGAGGCCCGGCTGTTCATATCAGCCGGGCCCCTGCTGCAGATTGCGGCAGCGGGCAGCAGCAGCACGTTAACCCTAGGACGAGAATGCTCGTCCTAGGGCGTTAAGTAACGCCATATTAGGACGAGCATTCTCGTCCTAGGTCGTTAAGCTGTTAAAATACAGTGATGTGAGATAATGATCTATGGCATATCAGTGGAGGTGTGCGAGGCACACACTAGCTACTATATATATATATATATATATATATATATATAGAGAGAGAGAGAGAGAGAGAGAGAGAGAGAGAGAGTGAGTGTATGTGGAAGGAGTTTTGGCTGAGATGATTAATGCTTGGAAGCATGTACACACATTGGATTATGTTTATGTACAATACTTTTATTTAGTTAGCAAAATACCAATTATGCAGAAATCTTATGACAGATAAGATTGAATTTGATAGTCGTTACAAATGGACTAAAGGCCCCTTCAGACCGCCTGATGTTCTAGCGTTATTCGTTTGCGATAATCTGCTGATGAAAAGGCACCACTGATTACCCAAAGAACGAGCGAAAAGCTTGTTCATCGGGTAAGAGGATTGTTGGTGCAGACTAAATCATCATTGGCCGGCAGTCTAAACAGCACTCTGCTGCCGGCAAATAATGATTCTATATGGGGACGAGGCATGGGATTAGCGATTGCTCCTCCCCATACTGTGGAGGAGATCACTGCATGTAAATGCAGCAGTCTCCTTCACTGACGAGCAGGTGTTTATCGGGAAGGAACGCTTCCTTCCCAACAATTGTCTGCTCAATTGAGCAGTGTATAAGGGTCCCTAAAGGGGTTGTCCAAGAAGGAGGGGGGTTGACAAACTCCCCCACTTGTCCGGACCTGTAAAAGAAAGATGACTTACCTGCTTCCCGGGGCCTGCTCTCCACTCCCTCTCCACCCCTGTGATGCTTCACTGGGCTCCTTCGATGCCATCATCCAGTTTGACATTTCCACAGCCAATCACTGGTCGCATTGATGACCAGATCCCCTTACATCATGACAAATGGTCACATGACACAAGGGGATCGGGTCTCCGCAGCGGCCAGTGATTGGCTGCAGCAATGTCAAACCAGATGTTGACATCGTAGGAGCCCATTGGAACAAGCCAGGAGCAGGGAGCCAGTGCCAAGAAGCAGGTAAGTCATCTTTACAAGTTCAGTCAAGTGGAAGCCAAAATCTGGAGTGGATCATAAATGGAGAGAAAGTACTAAGAACCTCGCCTCTTTTTTGAATCCACTCCTATTCTTGGCTTCTGTATAAACTGCATAGAAAAACCTGAACGTGTGGCAGCATCCTTAGTGTCCTTGTTTTGTCCAGTCTATAGCTGATTTTTCTACAGTATTCGGAGATGCCTTAAAATACAATCGTATTGGGCCATGGTTTTTGGTGTCATCTAGGAGAAATATATACAAATATTTCCAGCCTCCGCATGTTCATAGTATTAGGAGACCTGACCAAGATCCCAGGTACTGTCATGATAGTTGCTGAGCCCTTTGATATATGGTAGTGAGCAGGTTTACTGTTTGGGTATGTGACAACATTGCTTTACTAATGAATCACAAATGTATCAGTCTTTCTGTGTATAGTAGTAACCAAAGTAACGTCTGTGCCCTCTGTAGTAACCAATAATGAGACATGTGCAGAAGAGCCAATTGTGATGTCGACATAGTGGCCCATCACAGGGATGGAAAACAGAGCCTAGGCTATTTATACTTGGAGTTCTTGCTGCTGCATGGGGCTATCGTTGTGGCTGCCAAAGTCTACCACTTATGCTCTTGAACTGTCATGTACCCCTCCTCATGTGCACATGGGTTATTTTAAGGGAACAACAAATTTTGTGACTTTTCAAATTCATACCACTCACTCTATTAAAAATTTAAAAAATTGCTGGTAAAGTGGGTGTGGTTAGCTAAATTAATGAGTTTCACTCCAGATTTATGACTAAGACTTTTTAAAAAGTTGCAAACTTATTCCAGTACAAGGGTGGTGTAGAAAAACTGGAGTAACATTTCTAGACAGAAGTGTTAAGTTTAAAGAAGCACCAAATTTAACAAACACCATGCAACATTTGATAAATTTGGAGAAAAGTACTCCAATGCAGACTACTGCAAAACTGACTTCTGATATTATTTATGATATATTGTCCCCTTTGAGACAATTATATTAACATGCCTTTGGATCAGTGATTTGGAAATGTATCAACCTAGCTAGCTGGCAAATGAATGAATAGGGATAGTACTTTCGCTCCTACACCTAGCTCCTTTGCATGCTTGTGAAATCAGTTAGCCCTCCATTGCATAAGTTGAACTGTTGAATAGGGTATTAATACATTTTAAGGACCCTTGCTGGTCATCAAGAGTGAAGAATGGCTACAAAGAACTTCTCTCACTGTGGAGGTGTCTACATAGACAGCCCATTGATTTCAATGAGGACTGTACAGTACTTTAATTCACATGTAATGGAACTGCTGGGGGATTGAACATAGCTGCCAGTTTCTTCCACTCATTACAGCTGATTGATGAGGTGGGGAGTTCAGTGGGATCCCCAGTCCATTATTAGAGGACCTTTTCAATGAAAAGTCAAAGTGGACAATCCCTTTAATAAATAATTAAAATCAGAACAGCATTTTTTATAGTTTCATTGTGATAAAAAACATTGTACAACCCTGTAGTGCAGTGAATATAACATTTCCATAGTAGTTATTATCCTTTAAAGCAAAACTGCCAGGAAAGTGATCTTTTAGAAGATAGGTTAACAGAAGCTTAACACTTTAAGACACCATATTCATTTAAGTCTGAGTCTGTTACATTAGTGCTGCAGGAGGCAGTACCCATGATCCTAACCAGGCAAACTTCAATATCCTGACTACCAGGCTCTGATTGCAAAACTCCATTCCCAACATACTTTAGCAGCACTAGGCTGGCGGGATACGAGAACACACTGCAGGGGCTGATTAAGAGAATGTCAGGCTCAGTAATATCAATCCATGAACATTCATACATCTGCTCCTTTCCTATTCTTTGCACTCATGCCCTATCTTATTTTGATTTTCGGAGAACTCTGCTCAGCATACTTCTTATAGAGAACACCTGTTGGCTTGACAACTGTCACATTTTAAAGATGTACAAATAAAGGTCAGGTACATACATGAACCGGATTTACAGGCATTAAAATGTGGTTCTAGCAGCAGGTTTTACATTACTTGAGATCATCTGAAACTTCATTGAAAAACCTGGGAACACGTTGTTTTTATAAATGGGATGAAGAACAAGAATAGATGCGTATCTGGAGAATATATGCCACTGTACATTTTCTTCACTGTTTGTACGAGTCAGGCTTGGAGTAGACATCTACTTTAGAAGGATCTCTTTGTGGTTCTTTTAAACTTTTTTGAATATTGCATGACAGATTCACCCACCAGGTCCCACAATTGGGGTAGCTGCTACACTAAGAAATCTTACTGTCTGCATGACTGCATTACAAAGTCATGTTTCAATCCCACTTTTAGCAGACCACCAAATGTATCAAATGTTGCCATGCATTTCAAATCTGTAAAAGCTTTTTCCCAAAAAGAAAGCCTGTTTAAGAAAGACTCAAATGCAATACATGTTTCAACCTATGTACACTAGTAAACTGGCATAAAAACGGCAAATTGCTTGCATAAATGTTGCGACTTTTGGGGGGTTTAGAGCCCCACCCTCCGTTTTTCTAAAAGGTGGGAGCAGTGAGAAGTGGGCATTGGTATTGGTGTTGGCCCTAGCTGGCACCACAGATTTATTATACACTTATCAACATTGAACACCAAGAAGGAAAATTTGTGGAATAATGGAAATCAAAGAAACAATAGACATGTTAATGATATGCAAATGATAAAAATATTCAATATTGAGTATAAGTGCCACACACAGAAATACATGCACTTGCACACCTTGTCATGCTATCATTGAGGTTATTATTGGTTGTCTGACGAATGTTCTGCCATGCTGAATGTACTTGGTCATGCAAATCATCAAGATCTGTTGTTGGCAGCTCCCTTTGCAATTGACAACAAATGACGTCCCAAATGTGCTTGATGGGTGACAATTTCTGAGACACTGCAAACCATGGTAGCATGTTTAGACCATGCAGGCTGCTCACAGTAGCATTAGCAACATGCGGCCTAACATTGTCCTGTTGAAAAACAGCTTCTGGGACACTTTGGAGAAATGGCCGTATTACTGGTTCTACAAACAAATCAATGTAACACCAAGCTGTTACTATACCTCAAATGAAGACTAGAGGGGTCTGACTACCGTACATTAGGCCACCTCATACCAGAATCCCAGGAGTAGGAGGGATGAGACGTTCCCTTGTGAAGGCCTCTTTATAGCATTGTCCACATGTTCTCCATACCAATCTGTGGCTATCATTGTGTCTGAGACAAAAGCGTGACTCATTGCTGGAGGGAATAGGCCTTCATTCCAGCCTCCACTGCCGTCTTGTTGTGCACCATGATAGCCTTTGAGAGTGTTGTCATGTGGTCAATAGAACACCTGCAGTTGGATATCTGTCTTAGCCCAATGTCATGCAAATTCCGTCTGATGATTTGGGTAGACACTATTCTCTGCCCTAGGCTTCAGATATGACGTCCAATTTCACTTGCAGTACATGCAATGGATCTCTACGTATAATTCTTCTAATCAGCTTGCCTCTGTGCACTTCTTGCTGTCATTGCAGGTTGTCATTGTTTTCCCAACCACTTGGACACGCAACATTGAAAAGTGCTGGCATCTCAGCCAAGGCACATAGCAATCTGCCAGAGAGATAAACCAAGGTATCTCAGTTTTCAACAAGTGGCGATAACACATCAATGAACAGGAGACATCACACAATCATCCGCCATAACTCAATCCAATTTTTGAGGTTTCATGTGATCAAAAACTTTGCTTTCATTCTGGATTTTATGCCTCTCCCACATGCCATAGATTGGAGCTAGGTGCTTGAAAATTTGATCATCTGAAGATCTTAAGAACACCTACTACATCCTGATTTGCACAACCTTATGGCTTGTCCTTCTTGGTGTAGATTCCCCATGTTGGCACACAGAACTACACCGAAGACAGGCATCAGACGCCAGTGTGGGGTAGATTTAAGATTAAAACCTGTGTGTAAAACACAGGTCAAAATGTATCTCCGTTTTGAACTGAGTATACCTTAAATTATGATAAAACGTAACTTTTAATTGATACAAAATAATAACTCGAGGTCACCAAATATTTAAAAAAGCCAGAGTACTGTCTCTGGGGGTATACTAGTATGAGATAAGCGGTCCAGGGTTCCTTATCTCTATATTAGCGTGTGAGGCTGGCTGGTCAATCTCCCTAAAGTTATTGGCAAGTGCTCTCTTAGTCTATTCACTATACACTGTCCCTGAGAATGTGCTAGATTACAGCCATACAAGTCTTTCCCTGCATTTAGACTAGCACATTCTCAGGGACAGTGTATAGACAATAAGCTATGTAGACTTTAGCGGGTCAAAATAGGCCATGACTGTGTCAATACTCAGACTAGACTTGTGTGTCAAATGACGTCAATGACAGCACCGCTGCCTTCTCAAACAGCTGATCGGCAGGGGTCCCGGGTGTCGGACCCCCACCGATCAGATACTGATGAACTGATGTTCTAAAGAACTACAGAACCCCTTTAATATGTGCAGTCTCCATGCTAAAGTCATGGTGGGATCTCTGAGTTCTTGTCTCCTTCTTGTCTCCTTAACTCCTTATATTATTTGCATTTGAATTTCCTTGTATACATTTGCAAATTCATAGTTAGCTGCATGATATCCATCAATGATTTTTGTTGCTGCCTGCTTTGATTGTCTAAACTTGAAAATGTCAACAACATCACATTGGGGACTTCCATTCTTAGAGAAAGATGCAGGTCCCAGAGTGGAATCCACAAGTATACAAAATTAATGGTATATCCTGATGATGGGAATAACCTCTAAAGTGACTGCTTTAGCACCATATTTATTTTAGTTTCTATTTTTTCTATTCTTTCTTCTTATAATAAAAGTTTGTTTTCCACCCCCTTTACATAACAGACATTGATAAAATAATACAAATCCTAGGACTGGTTACAAAAATCATAGATAAAACTTAACAAGTCAAACTAGTTTCATACTAGCGGCAGCCTTCTCCGGCAGGCTTTTCCGGCGGCTGGTAAAAGGCTGCTGCTAGTGTGAAAGTAGCCTTAACATATTTTGTTAGCCTTGATCAAAGAAGGGAGAGGGGCAACCGTATCTAAACATTTATATGTCTTAGAGAAGCGCACTCACATTTTTTTTTTTTTGGCACCAGTAAAAACATACATGATGTAAATTGTAGTGAAGGTAATCTTCCTAATGGTGGCTGTAGTTGTGAATTATATACTCTCTTCTGTTCCTCACCTGTGTCATGTGACCGACACTGACTGACACAGTGTCAACCATGTGGACAGGAAGTCATTTTTTTCCATTCATTCCTATGTTACTTACATTAAGACTCTCATGGACATGAACATAGAAACTGACTTGCTATCCACACATAAGACGCTGTGTCAGTTGGAGAGTCAGAGTGCTGGTCACATGACACAGCTGAGGACCAAAAGGGAGTGGATAACTCACAAATACAGCCCCTGGTAAGAAGATTACCTTCTCTACAAATTACATTACATCTTTAATAGGCCAAAAATCTCTGCCAGAGTGCTTCTTTAAAAGTTAAAATAAGGTTCTGGTTGAAAAGTGTGTTTAATAAGAAACTGAATGTGAAAAGGAAGTGAATTTAACCCCTTAACGTATAATGCCATACATGTATGGCATTATGCACCTGAATTTGTATGGTGTGGGCTACTGCGGGGACCCCACTCCATACGAGGCGGTTGGCAGCTGTATCATACAGCAAACACCTCGCCCCAATGATTTTCCAGTGATTTCATTTAACCCCTCTCACTTCCGATCAGAACCCCTGCAGTGAAATTGCAGGGCTCCGATCAGTTACCATGGCAGCCTAGGCACTTCACAGGGCTGCCATGGTAAGCTCCCTGCTAAGCTGTGCATGAGGAACAGCTCAACATGGAGAGCGTCAAAATCCTATTCACCCTAATAGATCTCTTTTGGAACTGAGCTACTGCCATCAGATACAGGGGGACCGCACTGAGTTCACAGCAGGCACAGACATTAGAAGGCAAATGGAGACAGATGGTGGGGGGCACAAAGTGGGCACATAGCTCATTCCACAAAAAACAAGCCCTACAAGAGCTCCATTGAAGAAACATTTTAAAAGTTATGGTTCTCAGTATATAGCAACACAAAAACAAATGGTTTTTCTTTTAATCGTGTAAAAGTGGTAAAAAAAAAAAAACATAAATTTGGTATCACTGTATTTGTTTCAATCCACAGAATATAGCACGCATTTTTTAAACTGTATGATGAACACTGTAAAAAATAAAATGCAGAACAAATTTAACATTCCCCCTAAGAAACCATTCCATTTTTAATTTGTCATATTTAACCCAAAATGGAGCCTTTAAAAGTACAACTAATCCCAAAGAAAACAAGCCCTCATACAACTATGAACACAGAAGAATAAAAAAGTTATGGTTCTCAGTCAGAAGTCAGAAAAAAAAATCACTGCACCTTGAAGGCCAAAACTGGCTGTAGCACCAAAGGTTTTAGCATATTTTACTATGCAGAGTGACATTTCTAGAAACTTTAAGTGACCTGACAAAAAAGCTGATCATTTGAATTAGTAACAAAAGAAAAAAGTAATGTTTTTGTAATAATTGGTATAAAAGAAAGCAACCTAGTTATTCTGAATTACCAACCCTTCTGTTGGCAAATTGTATGTTTTGTGCTAATATCTTTATAATTGAAATTAAATACACAGAATTGAGATTTATCAAAGCCAACGAGTATTTTACTGAAAACAGTCAGTAACAAACTATCCAGCAATTTAATGAGATTCTGCAGCTCTGTCTTCAGCCTGTCCATCATGTACTGCTGATATAAAACACCCTGACACTAATCCTCAGTTCTCCCCAATCTTTACCTCTGTTGCATATTAGATTCATCCATGGCATATTGCATTACTAGTATAACCTCTGCAAAAATGATGAACTGGGTTGCACTTCTGGCAATAAAACAGGACAAAATTTGATTACTTTCTATTGGGTTTTCTGAAGGGGAATTACTTATTTACTAAGATATAGCAAAATAGAGCTTTATTGCTTTCTGAGCGCTGTTTCAAAGTGGTTGATATTTATAGTCACAGTTAATTTATTTCCAATGACCATTAATAAAAAAGTATACCCTCTAGCAATAAAGGCTAAGCATAATAGTATTAGTAACCCTCAGAGAGTCAGTAATGATAACTAATAAGCAGATACTGTAGAAAAGCTTGTCACTCAAACAAAATATATATATATATATATATATATATATAATCAAAAAGTAAGTACACACCTCACATTTTTGTAAATATGTTATTATATCTTCTCATGGGACAACACTGAAGATATGACACTTTGATACAGTGTACAGTAGTCAGTGTACAGCTCGTATAAAGTGTAAATTTGGTGTGCCCACAAAATAACTCAACACACAGCCAGTATTGTCTCAACTGCTGGCAACAGGTTTTCCAGTTTTGGCTGTCTGCAATTTTGGGATAATTTGTCCAGAAAAAAAGAAAAATCCTGGTTGGCAACTCTGACTGCCAGGTAGGGAAGTGTCATTCATCACTCCATAGAACACGTTTCCACTGCCCCAGTGCTTTCCACCATCCTATGGCCGGTAGTCCTAGGGTACTTCAGGCACCTTCTCCTGTGGGAAGGTGCCTGAGCAAAAGGTTTGCTTGCTTGATAAGTTCCCTGCAAAAGTGTTCTGATCTGTTGTCTGCCCATTTCCTGTACTCTGATCCTCTGCTGCCTGATATGACCTGTGCTTGCGACCCATATAGAATCTATGCTGCATGCCCTGACCTGAGACTGCTTACCCTATTGCACGCAGTCTGTCAACCCTAATCTTGGCCTGTCCCTGACTATTTATTCTGCCTGACCACTCGGTGCCGTGCACTGGCATATCTGACCACTCAGCTGTTGAACACATGGAGACTACTTTGGGAGGTAGTGGCCTGGTGGTGTCCGTGCAGTGAAGTCCAGATCCGTGTATAGGGGTTAAAGTGTGATTATCAGAGGACTGACAGGATAACGCCCCAAGGCAAATCCATTTGTTAACCCAGTGACATTTTGTGGCAAGACTGAGTGTCTGTTCACACCACACCTGTAGTCATTTACATATCTGCATATACTGCATAACTGCATGCAAGTTTTGCAGCAATCTGACATTTCTCTCTCATATATATATATATATATATATATATATATATATATAGAGAGAGAGAGAGAGAGAGAGAGAGAGATCCATAACTGTATAGTATAGGAATCATTACCTCTTTAGATATTACTACAGTAAAAATTTAAAAAAAACTTTTTTTACCCAGTATAACCCAGGACTAAAAACATTCTTGAGGGGGAAAAAAGACAGGGATCGGGCATCCTGCGTCAAATTAGAGTAGGGACCCACTCAGCAGGGGTATTGTTGCGCTGCTAGGTCTCACCATTTGCAGGTGCTGTGTTGCAGCGGTGGTCGCCATGAGGCACCAAATTAGAGTAAGGACGTGGTCAGTGGGCCTATGCATGTTAAGCAAAACATATATAAACTATGTATATACGAGGGCCTCAATGAAGAGGTTTATAAATTATGCTAAGTAGCAGTAGATAAATTCTTTTTCTACAGATTTGAAATGCATAAAATGTTACCTGCTGATTGCCATGTTTTAAGATTAATGAACGAAAGCAGAGATTGTACAGTGGGGAAAAAAAGTATTTAGTCAGCCACAAATTGTGCAAGTTCTCCCACTTAAAAAGATGAGAGAGGCCTGTAATTGACATCATAGGTAGACCTCAACTATGAGAGACAAAATGAGAAAACAAATCCAGAAAATCACATTGTCTGATTTTTAAAGAATTTATTTGCAAATTATGGTGGAAAATAAGTATTTGGTCAATAACAAAAGTTCATCTCAATACTTTGTTATATATCCTTTCAACTTCCTCCAAAGGTTTTCTATGGGGTTGAGATCTGGAGACTGGCTAGGCCACTCCAGGAGCTTGAAATGCTTCTTATGAAGATACTCCTTCATTGCCCTAGCGGTGTGCTTGGGATCATTGTCATGCTGAAATACCCAGCCACGTTTCATCTTCAATGCCCTTGCTGATGGAAGGAGGTTTGCACTCAAAATCTCACGATACATGGCCCCATGTACACGGATCAGTCGTCCTGGTCCCTTTGCAGAGAAACAGCCCCAAAGCATGATGTTGCCACCCCCATGCTTCACAGCAGGTATAGTGTTCTTTGGATGCAACTCAGCATTCACTCTCCTCCAAATACGACGAGTTGTGTTCTCTAGCAAACTTCAGACGGGCCCAGATAGTTACTGGCTTAAGCAGGGGGACACGTCTGGCACTGCGGGATCTGAGTCCCTGGCGGCGTAGTGTAGTACCGACGGGAGCCTTTGTTACGTTGGTCCCAGCTTTCTGCAGGTCATTCACTAGGTCCCCTGTGTGGTTCTGGGATTTTTGCTCACAGTTCTTGTGATCATTTTGACCCCACTGGGTGAGGTCTTGCGTGGAGCCCCTGATTGAGGGAGATTATCAGTGGTCTTGTATGTCTTCCATTTTCTAATTATTGCTCCCACAGTTGATTCTTCATACCAAACTGCTTGCCTATTGCAGATTCAGTCTTTCTAGCCTGGTGCAGGTCTACAATTTTGTTTCTGGTGTCTTTCAACAGCTCTTTGGTCTTCACCATAGTGGAGTTTGGAGTGTGACTGTTTGAGGTTGTGGACAGGTGTCTTTTACACTGATAACAAGTTCAAACAGGTGCCATTACTACAGGTAATGAGTGGAGGACAGAGGAGCCTCTTAAAGAAGAAGTTACAGGTCTGTGAGAGACAGAAATCTTGCTTGTTTGTAGGTGACCAAATACTTATCTTCCACCATAATTTGCAAATAAATTCTTTAAAAATCAGACAATGTGATTTTCTGGATTTGTTTTCTCATTTTGTCTCTCATAGTTGAGGTCTACCTATGATGTCAATTACAGGCCTCTCTCATCTTTTTAGGTGGGAGAACTTGCACAATTGGTGGCTAACTAAATATTTTTTTCCCCACTGTATTTAATCCTTGATTGAATTATGCTGGATGAGTTCTTTCAATCTGATATCAGCGTGTTATGCCCAAATGCTATCTTTACAGAAGAAATCCTCAAATGGGCGAGCCCCTATCCAATGTTTTAAAAACTTTATTTTTTTCAGTTGTAGATGTTTTCCTGGTAAGATAATATTTCTGTGCATAATAAGATTTCACACAGATTTTACAATTTCAAGCCTAAATACAGTATACTATGGCATCCCTGTAAGAAAGAGAAAGCTGAAAAGGATAAACAACTCTAAAGAATAAAATATGGCAATAGGCCATTGTCTAGGAAAGCATTCACTGTATTTGTATTATAGAGTCTACTGTACCTATAGACAAGTTTCATTCAAAATTGTTATAGATTTACTAATATTCAAGAACACAACGGAGGAGTACGCTCCAAATTTGAGGAAATGCCCCTACTTAAAGGGGTTGTCCCACAAAAAATATTCTACAGTTTTCAAACCAGCAACTGGATCTGAATATTTTTGTAATTGCATGAAATTAAAAATTTTGCATAGCCCCTGAATTATTCAATAAAATGTGTATCTGTACAGGCACCTGCTGTTTGTTTCTTTTCATATTTCTTTGTCCTGCTCACTGAGATGGCAGCACATGCTCAGTTTCATGCTTAAACTGCCTCCAGAGATGTGAAAGGGAAGGGAGTGCATGGACAAGCTGCATTGGAAAAGACACTCCCCTTGGGCTTTCAGCCTGATATAAATCTAGCAGAGCAATGAATGGGGAGATCTCTGGATCCATGTGAGGTACAAGGCTGGTTCTAGCTTTGTTTGTTGTACTACATGATGATTGATTTTCATTTTTTACATTAGTCAGGGGATAACCCCTTTAAGTATTCATATGTATTCCTACTGAAGGCATCTTAATTCAGAAATTCAGGAGTAGTTCAAAAATGCTTTTGATTTTCTTTATTTATTTTTTTATTGTGGTTTCCTTACCACTATGCACTATGAACAGTGCTGCTTTATAACTTGCATGTTTTGGGGAACTCCTTTTCTAAAATAAATTACAAAAACAGCAAACACTATTTTCATTTTTAACCATTTTCTCCTGCTTACATTTCAATAACAAGAATGTCCAAATGATCATTTCTATAAAATTCTGCACAAATTAAGCCACATGTAACAAAAAACAGCCCAACAAATAAATAACAACTAGCATGCCGTTGTGTTGCAATATTTTACCTTAGGTGTGGATGTTGTGCAGATTTGTGCAGTTCAATTTAAAAAAAACTAAATAAAAATGAAAGGAGTAAACCTGACATGAAACCAGTATCAAAAATATAACGTAACATGGATAAATTATTGTTTAGATACAGCATATCATGTAATGAGTGTCTATACACTCAGCATACTTTACTCACTTGCCAAATTTGCTCTTCGCTAAGTGATGTCAGTTGATCACTCTTCAGGACCTCTCTGAGCAGACGGAAGGGCAGTGCAAGAACTTCTTCCGGGTGACTTTTCAAAAGCTCTGACAAGTGTTTTACTAGAAAGTCCACCACTGCTGTCTCCAGCAACGTCAGATTAAACAAGTCAGCTAGTTTATACAGGTCCAAGTAATTAAAGCTATTTAGTTCCTGAAAGACAAAAGAAATAAGGACAGTTAACAAACTGCAAATTGAAGAACGTGTGTAGTTATGGTATCTTGATTTTTGACTTTTACAAAGCATAATTGCTCAGAACACTTTTATACTAAGTTTACATCATGTTTCTCACTTGAGCCTTTGTACCACATTTTGCTAATGTTGCCTGTTGCATCTGTTATGAACTATAGGAATACTGCACACACCTGGTTTCATACTAAAAAAATTTTGAGGCCTAGGGTTGTGATGGAACTTGATCTTAATCAAAAAGATGTCTTCAGTAGTAATAAAAGTATAAGTAGTGATCGTAAAGAATGAAAAAAACATTCATAGGAAAATAAATAGACAAAACCGATACAGTTCCTTCAAAGGAACCCCTAAAAACCATTCCTATCATGATGTACACTATGTTAGGAAAAGACCTTTCTAAACTATTACTCCCCAGTAAAAAAACAAATTTAGAAAAACTGCCACATCATACACAAATTCCATCAAAGTGTCTTGTCATTCCAGTCACCAGTCCACTGGTTGATACGCATGATGCTTCCTACATTTGCTTCAAGTCTCATTCTGTGTGGGCATAGAATTAAGTTCTGTTTTTAAAAAAAGCACCGGTCACATACTAATTTCTGAATCACCAAAAAGAGAAAATCTGCACATGTACAAGAAATTAATTCTATGTCCACATGAGGGAAGCTGTGTATGCAAACTATATCATGCTGCAACATCAGCACAATGCAACTATGCTAAGTTCTATTGTGGTATCATCATCACTACTGAATAAAACGACGGTAATAAGATAAGCTCTATTGTGACATAATCAAAGATGAACAGAAACAGACAGAGTATAAAGACAAACACTTTTGTGACATTGCCAGAATGTAACAATGCCTAGGAATGAAGATAATCTCTACTGTAATATAAAATATACCACTGGCTACTGACATGCCATCCTGCAAGTACGTATGGCAGGGAAAGGGTTAAAGGCGATTGTGGTTCTAGCTATGATACCATACAAAATACAACTTTTATAAATGGGTACCGGTTAGAGCTGCATATACCTGCAGGTGTCACTTCCAACCCAATTTCTTAAGGTTGTATCTCTGGCTGTATGGCAGCTAAAACCATGATCCTGAAAACTATTGTGACACCACTACAATGTACAGTAACACTGCCTAGCAAGAAAGGCAATCTCTACTGTGATAACGTAATGTCTGAATAAAACTTTACCGAGGAATTTAAACACTTTTGTGATATTATTGCAGTAGAAGCAAACAAAAAGAGACAAAATCTGTTGCGATTAGTGTTAAGTAAACTTGTGTTTTAAGTTTGGCATCCAAAGTTTGGGTTCAGGTTATCGAAGAATCCTGTTATGGATTCCAAATTCCGTTATGGTCCGTGGTAGTGGAATCCATAACGGGATTTGTTGATAACCCGAATCCGAACTTAAAACACAGGTTTTGCTCAACACTAGTTGCAATCTCATAACAAGGAATTAAACAAACAATTTGGCATCATCCTAACTGAACTCTACTAAGGTATAAAAAAAAAACACTATTGCGAAATCGCAAAAATTCTGCCTAGGTATTAAAGGGAATATGTTCATGTATAATTTTTCTGCCAAATAAAACCAAATAGTTACCTGCTTTGTCCTTTGCTCATTGTAGACTTTTTAATTCTATTTTCTGAACTGTGGGGATTTGCTCTGGTAGGCAAGGAGAGCGGACGCAGTACAGAGACACAAAAACAGTTCTTAACCAGAACACAGTGTTTTATTCACACAAGCAGGTTTAACAGAACAGAAACATCTTCACCTTAGTTTTATGTCCTGGTATTCAGTTCACACCTTGCTGCGGGTACCGCATATAGAGGTCAAGTCCTGGTGTGTTTTCACACCTTGCAACAGATCCGCTTCAAGAGTTCGAGACCTGAATATCTTCCACCTGTCATCCCAGACAGTTCGCAAAGATGCATCCAGGCACAAGCACCTTTGCACAGACACACCTACTGCACTCCAGCAGGCTTTTATGACAGTTGAGCATCCGCAAAGCCTGTACCAGCATATGAGATTCGGTCTGGTGCTTGTCCAAAAGTGGCGTATCTTTATAACAAATCTGCCCCATTTCATATGTATCTGTCATCCACTGGCTTTCTTGTAGAAAAGAATCTAGAAAGCTCCAGTTCTTCATGTATCCATTATTTTTTGCTGAAAAAAAAGTCCTGCAGACAGGACATTTTCGTCTACCAAAAATAGCAGATACTTGATGAAGCAGACACTGACCGAGGATAACAGATGTTCTAAAGCACCCATTCAAACAAAAATGGAGCATAAATGGACAGATGTGAAAAACTTAAGGAACTATAAAGACAAACATCATTGTGGCATCATAGTGATGGAACTCTGCCTAAGAATACAGATCAGCATCACTGTCTAGCAATTAGATTAGGAAAAACTGTGAAATCATCATAATGAAACACATCCCAAACATAAATACAACAACACTGCCAAGGAATAAAGACCAACACTACAATGACATCATCAAACAGAACTCTGCCTTGCAATAACACAACCATTACAGTAGCATAATCACAAAGACACTTTGCCAAGCACAAAATACCAACATTATTGTATCATCACAAAAAATGTGTACGCAAGTGCTGTTGAAAAAGTCGTAAACATGCAGTTTTTTACTTTTTCACTCCACAAAAGTGGTGTATTCAAGTGATGAATCATCCCTAAACCCTTTTATTACAATATGAACGATATATAAAGACAAACTCTAATCACCGGAATGCAACTTTGTCAAGAAATATAGATGACACTAATATGAAGTGTAGAAGCAAAAAAATTAACAGACAAAATGTATTTTCAGCTCATAACAAGTTCTGCCTAGCAATGAAATCTAGCACTATTGTTACATCATCAAATGTAACTCTGCATAGAAAAAAAATATCATTATGATGTTATCAAACTGGAACTCTACTAATAGCCTGAAAGCTCCCCAGCACATACCAGTGTCGGTGTCTTGTCAATGATACAGTGCCTTGCGAAAGTATTCGCACCCCTGGAACTTTTCAACCTTCTGCCACATTTCAGGCTTCAAACAAAAAGATATAACATTTTACATTTTTGGTGAAATATCAACAACAAGTGGGTCACAATTGTGAAGTGGAAAGAAATTTATTGGATCATTTAAACTTTTTTGCAATAATAAAACTGAAAAGTGGGGCGTGCAAAATTATTCGGCCCCCTTGCATTAATACTTTGTTGCGCCACCTTTTGCTGTGGTTACAGCTGCAAGTCTCTTGGGGTATGTCTCTATCAGTTTTGCACATCTAGAGACTGAAATTCTTGCCCATTCTTCCTTGCAAAACAGCTCGAGCTCTTTGAGGTTGGATGGAGAGCGTTTGTGAACAGCAGTTTTCAGCTCTTTCCACATATTCTCAATTGGATTCAGGTCTGGACTTTGACTTGGCCATTCTAAGAACTGGATACGTTTATTTTTTAACCATTCCATTGTAGATTTTGCTTTATGTTTGGGATCATTGTCTTGTTGGAAGATAAATCTCCGTCCTAGTCTCGGGTCTTTTGCAGACTCCAACAGGCTTTCATCCAGAATGGTCCTGTATTTGGCTCCATCCATCTTCCCATCAATTTTAACCATCTTTCTTGTCCCTGCTGATGAAAAGCAGGCCCAAACCATGATGCTGCCACCACCATGTTTGACAGTGGGGATGGTGTGTTCAGGGTGATGAGCTGTGTTGCTTTTACGCCAAACATATAGTTTTGCATTGTTTCCAAAAAGTTCGATTTTGGTTTCATCTGACCAGAGCACCTTCTTCCACATTTTTGGTTTGTCTCCCAGGAGGCTTGCGGCAAAGTGTAAACGAGACTTTTTATGGATCTCTTTGAGAAATGGCTTTCTTCTTGCCACTCTTCCATAAAGGCCAGATTTGTGAAGTGTTCGACTGATTGTTGTCCTATGGACAGACTCTCCCACCTCAGCTGTAGATCTCTGCAGTTCATCCAGAGTGATCATGGGCCTCTTGGCTGCATCTCTGATCAGTCTTCTCCTTGTTTGAGATGAAAGTTTAGAGGGATGTCCGGATCTTGGTAGATTTGCAGTGGTCTGATACTCCTTCCATTTCAATATGATCGCTTGCACAGTGCTCCTTGGGATGTTTAAAGCTTGGGAAATCTTTTTGTATACAAATCCGGCTTTAAACTTCTCCACAACAGTATCACGGTACTGCCTGGTGTGTTCCTTGGTCTTCATGATGCTCTCTGTGCTTTAAACACAACCCTGAGACTATCACAGAGCAGGTGCATTTATACGGAGACTTGATTACACACAGGTGGATTCTATGTATCTTCATCAGTCATTTAGGACAACATTGGATCATTCAGAGATCCTCAATGAACTTCTGGAGTGAGTTTTCTGAACTAAAAGTAAATGGGCCACATAATTTTGCACGCCCAACTTTTCAGTTTTCTTATTACAAAAAAAGTTTAAATGATCCAATAAATTTCGTTCCACTTCACAATTGTGACCCACTTGTTGATTTTTCACCAAAAATTAAAATGTTATATCTTTTTGTTTGAAGCCTGAAATGTGGCAAAAGGTTGAAAAGTTTCAGGGAGTCGAATACTTTCGTGAGGCACTGTATAAACTGAATTAGCGGCAGGACGGTGGGGGGAACCAGTCTCTCATGAATACAGGGACTCAGCACTCAACTTAAAGGAAATGTGTCAACAAAAATGTTTCTGCCAGTTAAAAACAAATAGTAACACATATCATTTTTTCTAATCTCTTTTTATTTTCTGATTAACAGCATTTAGAAACCATTTAGAAAATTGCTTTATGGCAGCCACATGCCATGGTCCACCTCATTGACTTCTATAGGAGAGTTTTGGGACATGTTCAGAGGTCATTGGACAAGGAAAGAAAAGATAAGCTTTGACAATCACCTATTGTGAATGGAGGATCCTGTCTTATCTGTCATTCTAATCCTGCCTATATTGATATCACCTCTGTGTATAGATAAGCAGGTAACTGCAGTAAAGTGATCTGTACAGACCACAAAGTGGCACTTATTATTAGGCTTTTGTTTAAATATAGATATCAACATGGAAAATTAAACATAACATCATTAAAAATTCTTTAAAACTATGTTAAACAAAAGGTCATTTTCTGATGACACATTCCCTTTAAAGTCATGCTACAGCTTATAAACAGTAATTTGACTACTAATTTCAGTTGCTTACAGCAGTATACTGAGGGTTACTGTCACTAGTTTATGCTCACAGCTCACAGCTTCTGCCCCCTCCCATTGTATGTGTGATTTTACGCTAGAGGTAACTAGGAGCTGGTGGCTGTGTGTCAGACTTTATACCCCTATCTTTAATTGCCCATACAGCATAGGTAGGTTAGCGTTAGGTCCCCTGCCACTTCAGAGACCTTAACGGGATGCACGGGCTCCGGTATGTTCTTGATATAAGAATATATTGGCGAAAGTCTCATTTTAATATCAGTGTGAGGGTTTAGCCATATATTGTCAATTGCATTTACCATTGTAGTGCACCATTGCTGTGATGTTTGGTTGACGGTTTTCAAAATGTTTAATAAATAAAAGTCTGAAAAGTGTGGTGTGCATTTACGCAATTACAGGAAACATCAGCAATAATTGAAAGAAAAAAGAAAAGTAGTGTTAAATGTCCCCCAAAGGTCTTATATGATCTTATGGGTGAAAAAAAGTGTAAAATAAAAAAAAATAGATAAGTAATAATTAAAAAAAAAAATAAAAATAAAAAATAAAAGTGCAAAAAAACTTTCCCCTCATCAAGCCAGTTATCAAAGTAAAAAGTAGAAATAAATAAAAATAGACATATTTGGTGTCGCCACAGCCGTAACTACTGGCTCTGTAAGAAAATCAAATTATCTACCCTGTCAGATGACATGGCGCCTGAAAACTATATCCAACATTTTATTGTTAAAAAGAATATAATTTTTCCTTTTCACAGCCAAGTCTTTGTAAATTCAAAGAAACGCCTGTAGGGTCATAGCAAACACTACACTTTGAATAATTTCTCGAGGGTGTCAGTTTCCAAAATAGGGGCACTTTTGTGAGGTTTACTATAGGGGTAGCTCAGGGTCTTTTCAAATGTGATATAGCACCCAGAAACCATTCTAGCAAAATTTGCCCTCCGAAAATCCTATGGCGCTCCTTCCATTCTGAACCCTGCTGTGTTACAGAAAAAAAAATATTAAAATGGAAAGTAAATTTTTAAATGTCACTTCTATTTTGCTTTAATTCCTGTGGAACACATACAGGGTTAACAAGGTTTCTAAATTCAGTTTTGAATAATTTGAGTTGTGTAGTTTATAAAATGGGGTCACTTATGGGTGGTTTCTATTATGTAAGTCCCTCAAAGTGACTTCAGAACTGAATTGCTCCTTTAAAAAGTTGTTTTGGAAATTTCCTTAAAAATTTGAAAAATTGCTTCTAAAATTCTAAGCCTTCTAGCACCTTAACCCTTATACTCCCAGCGCCGTACATGTACATGTACGGCGCTGGGGCGATGCGGACACATGGCCGGCAAGTCTCTGCTGTTTCTAAAAGCAGAGACTTGTGGGTACTTAGCGCCATCGGCGGCGTCTTCATAGGCCTTTAGATGCCGTGATCACGGCATCTAGTTGCGTCTAAAGCGTTCGCTTCCGGGTGGTGTACAGACGCCCCGTGTGGCCAATCGGGGTGTCTGTACACGGTCTGAAAGCTGTAAACCTCGCTGATGATGTTTACAGCTTTCAAAGTGCAATTCTTATTCTGGCCACTAGATGGCAGGCTAAGGATAAGAAATTAGCAAATTCGGTTATTAATTCAAAATTAAAAAGTCCTGATTGCTCATAAAGAAAAAAGAAAAAACACAATCTATTTGCTCATACTTGAGATTTAAAATAATCACAAAAAATTTAAAAAATGTTAAAAAATATATAAAAAATAAAAAAATAAAAGTTTAAATCACCCCCCTTTCCGTATAATTAAAAAATAAATACCTAAATAACAATAAATATAGACATCATGGGTATCACCGTGACCGAAAAACGCCCGTACTTTTAAAATATAAAAAAAATTCCAATACGGTGAATTGTGTGGCGGAAAAAAGCGTCAAAATGGCGATTCGCTGTTTTTTGTCAATTTTTTTCTAAAAAAAATTAAATAAAAAGTGATCAAAAAGTCATACACACCCCAGAATGGTATCAATAAAAACTTCAGATCGCCCCGCAAAAAATAAGCCCCCATACAGCTCCGTACACATAAATACCAAAAAGTTATAGGGGTCAAGATATGACAAAAAAACAAAAAACTTTATAATTATTTTATCACTATCAAAACGCAGAAAAACCATACATATTAGGTATTGCCGGATTCGTACTGACCATAGAATGAAAGTAACTGGTCAGTTTTAATGAACATCGAACACTGTAAATAAAAAACCCGCGTAGAACTGTAGCGGAATAGCGTTTTTTTTTTCAATTTCACCGGATTTGGAATTTTTTTCCCGCTTCCCACTACACCATATGCAATATTAAATGGTGGCGTTGGAAAGTACAACTTGTTCCGCAAAAAAAAAGGCCTCATACAGCTATATGAACAGAAAAATAAAACAGTTACGGCTGTTTGAAGGCAGGGAGCGCAAAACGAAAACGCAAAGCCGAAAAAACCTCCGGTACCGAAAGGGTTAAAAAAAATAAAATTATGTTTACAAAATGATGTCAACATCAGGTAGACATATGGCAAATGTTAATAACTATGTTATGACCAGAGAAATTCTATTTTATAAAATTGCTAATTTTGCCAAAATTTGTGCGTTTTGTTTGTAAATAAAGTTAAAACATATGTATTCAAATTTACCACTAACTTGAAGTACAAAGTCTCAGAATAGCTTGGATAAATAAAAATATTCCAAAGTTATTACTATATAAAATGACACATCAGATTTGCAAAACTGGAAGAGAGGGTAAATAGATGAGAGTCTAGAAGTGGTTAACTTAAATTAATTTATTAATTTTTTTGCTCTCACTAGAAGACATGGCTTTAATATATTGCATTATATATATATATATATAGCCTATCACTGTATCAATGACAGGCTGCCTATTAGGCTGTGTCTGCTACAGGGTCTAATGGACAAAGTCATGTTAGGCATCCAGCTGACATGGCCGATGGTGGTAGAAGGAATCCTGTCCATCTAGTTGCTTAGATTCCGCGGTCTCTGTTGATCGGGACATCTAAGGAGTTAACTCCGATGCTGGCCGTTACAGCAGGAGCTCAGGTTCAGACAGTGTTGGGCACCTGCAGTGATCCGGAGCATCTGCTCAGTTTCTGCCACCTGTGCCAGGATTAATGGTGCCGGCAGAAGCTAGTCTGAACAGATTACATTGGCTCTACTGATATAGCACTCCAGACCAAAGGAAGTCTCATGTGTAGAAATACACATAAGACTTTTTGCGAAGAGTAAAATTGCCCTTACATATGTCTATAAGGCTTGTACATGCGGAACGGCGACCTCTGATTGTGACATCACTACAATAAAACTCTGCCTTGGAGTAAAGACGAACAATTTTGGCATCAGATTATTAGAACCATGCCAATGAATAAAGAAAATCTCATGTGTGACATCACTACAATGGAACTCCATTATACCATCACAATGTCATACAGCCAAGGCATAAAGACAAGCTGCATTTTAATAATAATGAAACTTAGCCTATGGATCAATACTAACTGTAATCAGATGCCAGCTACTTACCTGGCCATGTGCCAATGCTCCCATCTGCATTGTGGCGACTAAAGAGGAAATTATACTTATTGAATAGACAGCACAAAAAAAGTTCAAAACCACTCAGGAGTACTGGTCGGGCTTCAGCAGTGGCGCACAAGAGAAGAAGAGAACATGTCTAGAATGATGAAGTGGTGATAGGAGGTTCTTACTGTAGAAACCTGGCCATAGTTAAATGAGAAGCTTGTGATTTTCGTTTACTTGTCCAAAATCTACATTTTTTAAATACTTTTTGCACATTCCAATCTGATTCCAAACTCAGTCTGACTACTATGGTTTCTACTTCGCTCAATATAAAGTCTAAGAAATTGGAATAATGGTACTAAAATTTAGTGACCGCATAAAAGTAAGTATGATAGCGGAAAAGATCATTAGCTCATTTCTGCATTTTCTTTGAGGTGTGAAGGTTATAAGCTGGCTATTTTTCCCAGCTGAGATTGTCATATCACACATCAGTAGCTTAAAATGAGTGTTATTACGTGTACTGATATTACACAAAGTCCTAGGGTCAGCTGTACAGCTAAATCATTATGTATGTCCTTTATTCCTATGAATTAGGGGATGTAACAGCCAGATCAATATTTCTCACAGACCGAGGTCATAATGACATTAAATCAACTGTTACGTATAGTGCAAGAACTGAATGTTGGGGCTCATTATCTAGAAAACTGGGAGATTTTAGCATATGCTTAATTGGCTTAGGTAAAAAGCAAGCGTGCATGTGGATTGGCCCATTAATTCTATAGCACATAGAACAAGTATTTATTCCTAATTGAGCAGACTGATAAATTATCATTCATACATCAACTCCACTTCCTCTTTTCACTTTGATAAGTCATGCACATGAATTTCAATATTAGTCACTAATTTACACCATTTGATGTGCTTAGTCTTTCATTTAATAATTACTCTAATATGGGTAACAGAAACATTGTAGCACAAATCTTAATAAACTTATTGTATGTTTGGCAGAAAAGCAGAACATTATATTATGGGAGATTAAACTGAAAAACTTGTTTTAGTTTTGATTTTTGATGGCAAATGATAGTGAATTGATTTACCTAATTGTCGTAAAACTATGCTTGTCATATTGTGCTCACAGTAACTTGTCAGCTCTATCAAACAGAAGTATTCTATTCTTTTACTATTACAGACTTTGTCATTTTATAGCATTTATTGTACTTTTATGAAACATAAATGTTGTCAGTTTCTCCAACCCTTTACAAGTGATAGCTTTTCCTTAGCTGTTCTACAGTAGCTCCAGTGCCGGTAATCTGAAATCCAAAAGTGACACAATGCAGAAAAATTGTACTGAAGTTTACGGGTTTCGGATATCAAACAAATGTGTAATCCTTACTCATGACATAGCAGCTATGCCACTTTTTCATCCTTATATTCCTACCAAAAAATCAACCCAGGAACCCGATGGAGACCTTACAGAACCCATTATAAAATTATGGAAACCTTAATGATTAGTTGGGATCCATCTGAAAAATCAATTCACCAATGCTGTCATGGCTCTTTTAGGAATGGAGGCTATAATGCAAATGTGAACACAGCTTTACACTGTCCCTCTTTTATATTATAAGGTATCTACTGCATTAAAAAGTAATAAAGCATATATACTATACCATGACTACTACACCATATGACAAATCATTTATACTACACCATGATTACTACACCACGCCACAAATCAGTTATACTATACCATGACTACCACACCATACCACAAACCAGTTATACTATACCATGATTACTACACAACACCACAAACCAGTTATACTATACCATGATTACTAAACCACACCACAAACCAGTTATACTATACCATGACTACAACACCATACCACAAACCAGTTATACTATACCATGATTACTACACCACACCACAAACCAGTTATACTATACCATGATTACTACACCATACCACAAACCAGTTATACTATACCATGATTACTACACCACACCACAAACCAGTTATACTATACCATGAACTACTACACCACACTACAAACCAGTATACTATACCATGATTACTACCACTCACAACTACAAACCAGTTATACTATACCATGATACAACACAAACTTACAAACCATGTACTAACCATTACACCACACTACCAAACCAGTTCATACTATACCGATGACTACTACACCATACCACAAACCAGTTACTACTATACCATGATACACACCACCACTACAAACCAGTTATACTATACCAATGACTAACTACAACCATACCCACAAACCAAGTATACATATACCAGATTACTACACCACACCCACAAAACCACGTTTATACTATACCATGACCTACTACACCACACCACAACACAGTGATTACTACACTATACCATACACTATACTATACTATATACTATACACTATACTATATATATATATATATATATATATATATATTATATATTATATACTATACACTATACATGATTACTACACTACACCACAAACAGTTATACTATACCATGATTTCTTACACCATACCACAAACCAGTTATACTATACCATGATTACTACACCACACCACAAACCAGTTATACTATACCATGACTACTACACCACACCACACCACAAACCAGTTATACTATACCATGACTACTACACCACGCCACAAACCATTTATACTATACCATGATTACTACACCATACCACAAATCAGTTATACTATACCATGACTACTACACCACACCACAAACCAGTTATACTATACCATGATTACTACACCACACCACAAACCAGTTATACTATACCATGATTACTACACCACACCACACCACACCACAAACCAGTTATACTATACCATGACTACTACACCATACCACAAACCATTTATACAATACCATAATTACTACACCACACCACAAATCAGTTATACTATACCATGACTACTACACCATACCACAAACCAGTTATACTATACCATATTTACTACACCACACCACAAACCAGTTATACTATACCATGACTACTACACCACACCACAAACCATTTATACAATACCATGATTACTACACCACACCACAAACCAGTTATACTATACCATGACTACAACACCATACCACAAACCAGTTATACTATACCATGACTACTGCACCATACCACAAACCAGTTATACTATACCATGACTACTGCACCATACCACAAACCATTTATACAATACCATGATTACTACACGACACCACAAACCAGTTATACTATACCATGATTACTACATAACACCACAAACCAGTTATACTATACCATGATTACTACACCACACCACAAACCAGTTATACTATACCATGGTTATTACACCACACCACAAGCCAGTTATACTATACCATGACTACTACACCATACCACAAACCATTTATACAATACCATAATTACTACACCACACCACAAATCAGTTATACTATACCATGACTACTACACCATACCACAAACCAGTTATACTATACCATAATTACCACACCACACCACAAACCAGTTATACTATACCATGACTACTACACCACCCCACAAACCAGTTATACTATACCATGATTACTACACCACACCACAAACCAGTTATACTATACCATGATTACTATACCACACTACAAACCAGTTATACTATACCATGATTACTACACCACACCACAAACCATTTATACTATACCATGATTACTACACCACACTACAAACCAGTTATACTATACCATGATTACTACACCACACTACAAACCAGTTATACTATACCATGATTACTACACCACACTACAAACCAGTTATACTATACCATGATTACTACACCACACCACAAACCAGTTATACTATACCATGACTACTACACCATACCACAAACCATTTATACTATACCATGATTACTACACCACACTACAAACCAGTTATACTATACCATGACTACTACACCATACCACAAACCAGTTATACTACACCATGATTACTACACAACACTATAAACCAGTTATACTATACCATGATTACTACACCACACTACAAACCAGTTATACTATACCATGATTACCACACCATACCACAAACCAGTTATACTATACCATGATTACTACACCACACCACACCACAAACCAGTTATACTATACCATGACTACTACACCATACCACAAACCATTTATACTATACCATGACTACTACACCACACCACAAACCAGTTATACTATACCATACCACAAACCATTTATACTATACCATGATTACTACACCATACCACAAACCAGTTATACTATACCATGATTACTACACCACACTACAAACCAGTTATACTATACCATGATTACTACACCATACCACAAACCAGTTATACTATACCATGATTACTACACAAACCAGTTATACTATACTATGATTACTACACCACACTACAAACCAGCTATACTGTACTATGACATAGCAGCTATGCCACTTTTTGATCCTTATATTCCTACCAAAAAAAATCAACCCAGGAACCCGATGGATACCTTACAGAACCCATTATAAAATAATGGAAACCTTAATGATTAGTTGGGATCCATCTGGAAAATCAATTCACCAATGCTGTCATGGCTCTTTTAGGAATGGAGGCTATAATGCAAATGTGAACAAGCTTTACACTGTCCCTGTTTTATATTATAAGGTATCTACTGCATTAAAAAGTAATAAAGCATATATACTATACCATGACCACTCAGGCCTGCGTGTTTGCTGTGTGAAACATCACTACTATCATGTCACATGTCGGGAAGGGGTTAATAATGTAGTAAAATAAAGGTCACCTTAAGGGTGTATACATACTACATTGTTTACCTGACTTTTGTTGCTTGTAAAAAAAAACACCATGAATTGTTGACACACATTTTTCTTGTGTTTTTTCAGGCCCTTTTTTATATATAACAAACTGAATAGGATTTAAAAAAAAAAAAAAAAAGCAACACCCAGAGCATGCTGCAATTTAAAAAGACACAAAAGGGACAAAAAAAATACTGTCTTAAAATTCCACTACTAAAAAGCAGTGTTTGTAAGGTGTATTAAAATTTACTATTGGCGAGAATGTAAAATCTGGCCAGGTTATGCTGCTCATAAAAAAAAAAAAAATCGACAAAACAGCGTTCTTGAAAAGGGACCATGTGAAACCACCCTAAAGGCAAGGGCATATGTGCAATCATGTGGCTTCTATGGTGTCCGGGGCAGGTGGGCCCAATCCTGGCTCCCATCCCTTGTGCTATTATGCGGTATTAATGTAGGACTTGTTAGCAAACAAGGAACTGGGAAAATTGGCAAAAGGGTCATGGAAAGGGTTACGGGGAAAGCAAAAACAAACACTTTTGTCCTTATTGGAAAACCAGACACCATATTAGGGTGACCAAGCTGACCTTTGTTTTTAGGCCCCTCTCTTTTGTGTGATTTAAGGGTATTTGTCAAGAGAGGCCAAAATAAGCATAGTGTGGGTACACGAGTATCCTGTGCATGTTTTAGATTGCTTGCCAGGCCCTCTTTACTAATGGGATACTCTGAAATGACCCATATGGCAACTCAGGTCTTGGAAAGTGCCATTAATATAGTGGCTAATATTGAACTACTTGGCTGTGTGAATGTGATGCCATTTGGAGGAAGAGTCACATAAACCAATTTTTATTTTACTCACAACAAATTGTAATGATTTTCTTTTTTTTTTTTAAAAAAAACCTTTAATACACAAAAGTGTGATATGCTAGAAGTGTTATTACTGCCACCCATATCCATAGGTGTCCTCCAGCTGTGCTTACTACAGTCTATAAAACATGCACACACTGTATGACAATATTCTAAGAATTTAAACTAAACCAAAAACTCCTAAAATTCTCCACTTGCATCTTAATTAGAGAACCGTTAAGTCTGGAGGATTAAGCAACTGTGGCAGGTGTAACTCTTGTATTCAGTCTGTGACGTTTCAACGCATGCAGTATCAATACAGTATTTCAGCCACCTGCAAACGTATAACAAAGAACAACATGTCATGTAGAAGGAAAAGTCTAAAAAATAAAAACCCTTTTACAAATGTACCAAAGTGTGTCAGGCACAACCATCCATTCTCTTCTATACCTCCCCCAGTGACTGTAGATACCAAAACCGCAATATAGAAGGATTTGTATCACTTCCAAACACACACAAACAAATGAAAGAATTAAACTTAATCATAAGTAAACAAAGATAAGCATGTTACTCATGGCAAGGAAGCCAAAGATGAACCAAATAACATAACGGCACTTCCATACAACTGCCTTTGAAAGATAATCTCCTTGGGGAAATACAATTTATTCATATTATCAGGGCCCTGCTGTGCAAATCTACAGTCTGGGAGCACACTACAGAGATCAAGAAAATATTTACTTTATTCAGTTGAGTACAAAAGCTTTTAATGAATGCATAATTAAGATAGAATAAAAGTGTACATAGCTTAGAAATGTGACTGCCAAGCTTAGCCATCAATAACTGCACCACAGTCATTTGTGGCTCCAGCTGTTTCATCTTTGGATGAAACATAGTTATTATAAATTACTTATAAATATATATATATATATATATATATATACACACACACACACACACACACACACACACATATAACCTCTGGCAATGGCAATACCAATCAATAGCAAGAGACATTTTGTTAATGGGCACCATGCATAATATTAAAAGCACAAATGGAGGGAAAATCTGTAAAATTTCATTGGCATATGCTGTAGTTGATTAAAATTGAGCTTATTTACATATTCTCAGCCAAGACATTGTAAAAATAATAAAGAGGCCAAACAAAGCCTTATATGCATACAAATTTTGCTAAATTTGGATCCCAATATGTTGAAGGACCAAGTTATATTCAATGATCTATTTTGACTGTCTCTAAAATAGATCATTATTAAGTAAGTTCTTCACTCCTACACACTGAAGGCATACCCCTACGAAAAAGTAACAATTATCAATATCAGAGACAGCTAATTCCCAAACTAAGATGAGAGCGCCTGCCATTGTCAGATTGCCAAGGTTAACTATCTTCAGGTCTTCATTTTCTAAAACAAATCCAAAAATTCTGCAATTTGCACACTGGCTACTAAGCCTAATATTATGCCAAAAACTTCACATTCTGTAGAGATCACAATTCAGCAGTCATCTCATTTTATCATTGGCAGGATTACAAAGAAAGATAACACCTCTATAGATAACACAGAACATACTAGGTGATTGTCACAGCTTATCTACTTCTTCTTGATCTCTGCACAGGTCACACATCATTCTTAGAAAATTCTCCCAGTGTCATATTCTGTTATTTGTGGCTATGACCCATGATGGCTGCCATAAAGCATATCTCTAAATGCTGCTAACATCAGCACAGGCAAGATGGCAGCCTCCATAATCTTGCATAGAAACTAGAACAAAGTAATCTGTAACGGGAAAATAACAGATAAGTAAAAAGGACGTGTGTCATTATTTGGTTTCAATTGGCAGAAAAAAACGATAGATAACTCATTTCCCCTAATACAATTTGCATAATCGCAGACAATCGCTGGCCGCATCCCCTTTGCATCATGACAATTTGTCATGATGTAAGAGGAGCCAGTGACCGCCATTAATTCACAACCCCTTTAAAGACTAAGGATCCTTTTACAGGAGCAGATTTCTGCCTGCAAAAAGTGCCAGTTGACAATATTGCAAGTTGAATGACTCTCATTCAAAGGCCTTTTACATGAGCAGATATTTGTCTGAAAAAAAGTACCACATTTACGATCATTCACTTCTTATACTGTATACAGCTATTCATTTCCATTACTGTCAGCAGCACATCGCCTGTTTACTGCTGACAAATGATCATTTTTATTTGCGCATCAGTGATGTAACTACCCAACAAATGTGTATTTCCTCGTTTATTGGCAGCTTCAGTAGGCAATGATCGGAATTGGTATTCTCAATTGTAATCATTCAGCTGTTTATCTGCCCATGTAAAAGATCCTTAAAGGGAGTGATATGCCTCTAGAGGACACATCACTACTGAGGCCAGTCACTGGCTGCAGCAGTGCCTATCCTTCAGGAGGTTTACAGGACAGACACACTGAAAGAAGCCACGAAGCTGGAGCAGAGTGTCGGGAGCATGGGAGTATGGCCTTTTCAACAGATGGAGTACCCAGCTAGTGGTAATTAAAAATGTCCAAAAAACTAGAAAATTCCTTTAATGCTGCCCATAAACAATAGATCTTTTTGTTGGTGGCTGCCAAAATCCTCCCTGATCAATGCCGTCATAAGACAATAGGACTAGAGAAAACAGCACCAAATATGCTTGGCAGCTGCTCCTCACCTCCATTCTATTCAAATAACATGCAGAGGCCAACAATTTGGGGGTTTATAGCTGGCAATAATAACCTTTACTAAGGATTCAGCACAGAAAAAAAAAGCTGAGAATCCCCAGTATACCGAGGAAAATCTGAGAAAGACGTAAATGGTGAATAAACCATAGGATATATATTATATACTGTGCAAACATGAAATATAGCAGTCAAAAATAAGGATTTATAAGAAACATAAAAAATATTATATACAGAAATGTGTGTAAAATATATGTTTATACTTAAAAGTATTACCATGTATGTAAATAGGAAGGAAGACACACGTAACAATATTAAATAATAGCACATAATATGACTGAACAATATGGCAATGAGACAATGCCGTTTATAGTGCTGATCAGTTGTATGACTGCAGAGCTCAGATCCTTTAATAGTGTTCTATCAATTTCCAAATATTGTCAGCATGATCAACCCAGTTATTTAAAGCATACAGCCAGCCTGGTAGAGCTGATCATGGTGGCTAAAATGAACTATTTCTCTCTGCAATCGATATTACAGAGGCAGAGAAATTCTTATCTTTACTTATATGAAAATGAGGTGCTTGGAGCACCAAGGAGCTGGCCAAAACCTCTGTGCACCACTTCACCTCCACCTCTCCCCATTGCCACAGAGGATGCTGGCCCTGTCAATCTCATTGGGAGGCAGAGTGACAAGAGGGAAAGGAGGAGATAAAGTGGTGCTCGGGGGCTAGGCCAGCCCCTTAGTGCTCCGAGTACTTCATTTGTACTTAACTAAAAAAACGAAATTCTCTGCAATGGTAATACTGATTGAAGAAAGAAATGGCTTGTTTTACTCAGCATGATTAACCATACCAGGCAGTATGCCTGGTTTAATAGGGTTGAGCATGGTGACAGATGCTCTATAAGAAGCACAAAAACTAATGCCACTTGCCAATTAATGCAGTCACAATTTGGTCCTCAAACTTCTGCCACATAAATGCACATCCACTCTGTACCATCAATGAACAATGTGCATGCCAGTGGCTCACCCATCAATGGTGATGACCGTGCAGTTGTAACCTACCTAAGACCTGGTGACCTATGGTACATGAAAGGAATTCACACTGCATGGCACGTGACATATGGCAGACCCTTTACCGAAGAATTTCCAAAATCTCAAATCAGAGACTGATTTTTTACTGCAAGGATACTACAAATTTTACCAATCTCATGCTATGATTAATTGCTACGACTGAACTGCAATCAGATTATTAAAACTAGTTTGTATACAACTCCATTATAACATTAGTCCCAGTGTTACATTGGGAAGCCATTCATTACTGGGCTAGTGACTGGCAAAGACTCTTCATAAAACCATTTAAATTCATTGCGACATTAAGGGACTTTCATGGGAACACTGCAGTCATTTGCTACCCGAAAATGTTTTGCTTCTCAGGTTAGTTTTAAGAATCACAAAGGAATTTCACTGATACATTGTTCAGCGGCATCTGAAAGACTGCCAAACTACATGATATGTCTACTCCTAGAATCTCTTCTTCCTTCCCTCACATTCCAGAACTAGGTTCTTCTTTCAGATCACGTAATCCCCATAAAAGTGTTAAACTAATGCCGCCTTAATGACAAATTAATGTCCATGAATAAAAAATACACCACTAATAGCACACAGTAATTTGCCATTACAATATCATCATTGGACATGCCCCTAGTTTAATAAGATGTATTTAATTCATAACCTAATGAGTGATATAGAAAAAGAAGGAGATGAACTCAGCAATTACATTTATGTGAGTCTGTCACCTTATTTGTAAAACCTTGGAGTCATTTACATTCAAATTACAGCAAATGAATGAATTTCACAAAGAATTATGATAAATCACCATTCCTGGCAAAAATCCGGCCGCTTTGCCTTTTAAAACATTAAAGCATTCTGGGTATTTGTTAAAAAATTGCAATGCATCGTGGTCAATGTGCGGATAATATCTGTTTACTCCTCTGCAGCTCATAATACTAATAATAATGAGAAGAATAAATACATTCTGCACAGGACTCATTTACAATCTCCTTCCTGCGATGGAGTGGTCAGACACTGCCATCTACTGCACACACCGTGCTTCCAGAGCCCGGGACTAACCAGGGCGATCCAGACTATTTCAGCTTTGACTATACTTTACAAGGTCAGGATATGACAGAAAAATTTGGTTTTAACATTTTAGATGAAAAATCAATTCATCTTGCTTCTATATAATTTGCGGATACAATAAAGGGTTTCCTGGGACTACTAAATATTTAATTGAGGTAGTCTTCAGACTGTAATATAATATATTAGCGATAAAGTCACATCCAGAACATCTTATGGTCCTATATGTGAATTCCTTCAGTCGTCGTGTAGATCTATCTATAATGCCTTGCAAAAGTATTCGGCCCCCTGGAACTTTTCAACCTTTTGCCACATTTCAGGCTTCAAACAAACAGATATAACATTTTAAATTTTTGGTAAAGAATCAACAACAAGTGGGTCACAATTGTGAAGTGAAAAGAAATTTATTGAAACATTTAAACTTTTTTTGTAATAATAAAATTGAAAAGTGGGGCGTGCAAAATTATTCGGCCCCCTTGCATTAATACTTTGTTGCGCCACCTTTTGCTGCAATTACAGCTGCAAGTCGCTTGGGGTATGTCTCTATCAGTTTTGCACATCTAGAGACTGAAATTCTTGCCCATTCTTCCTTGCAAAACAGCTCGAGCTCTTTGAGGTTGGATGGAGAGCGTTTGTGAACAGCAGTTTTCAGCTCTTTCCACATATTCTCAATTGGATTCAAGTCTGGACTTTGACTTGGCCATTCTAAGACCTGGATACGTTTATTTTTGAACCATTCCACTGTAGATTTTGCTTTACGTTTGGGATCATTGTCTTGTTGGAAGATAAATCTCCATCCTAGTCTCAGGTCTTTTGAAGACTCCAACAGGTTTTTATCCAGAATGGTCCTGTATTTGGCTCCATCCATCTTCTCATCAATTTTAATCACCGTCCCTGTCCCTGCTGATGAAAAGCAGGCCCAAACCATGATGCTGCCACCACCATGTTTGACAGTGGGGATGGTGTGTTCAGGGTGATGAGCTGTGTTGCTTTTACGCCAAACATATCGTTTTGCATTGTTTCCAAAAAGTTCTGACCAGAGCACCTTCTTCCACATGTTTGGTGTGTCTCCCAAGTGGCTTGTGGCAAACTGTAAATGAGACTTTTTATGGATCTCTTTGAGAAATGGCTTTCTTCTTGCCACTCTTCCATAAAGGCCAGATTTGTGAAGTGTTCGACTGATTGTTGTCCTATGGACAGACTCTCCCACTTCAGCTGTAGATCTCTGCAGTTCATCCAGAGTGATCATGGACCTCTTGGCTGCATCTCTGATCTTCTCCTTGTTTGAGATGAAATTTTAGAGGGACGGCCGGGTCTTGGTAGATTTGCAGTGGTCTGATACTCCTTCCATTTCAATATGATCGCTTGCACAGTGCTCCTTGGGATGTTTAAAGCTTAGGAAATCTTTTGGTATCCAAATCCGGCTTTAAACTTCTCCACAACAGTACCACGGACCTGCCTGGTGTGTTCCTTGGTCTTCATGATGCTTTCTGTGCTTTAAACAGAACCCTGAGACTATCACAGAGCAGGTGCATTTATATGGAAACTTGATTACACACAGGTGGATTCTATTTATCTTCATCAGTCATTTAGGACAACATTGGATCATTCAGAGATCCTCAATGAACTTCTGGAGTGAGTTTTCTGAACTGAAAGTAAATGGGCCGAATAATTTTGCATGCCCAACTTTTCAGTTTTATTATTACAAAAAAAGTTCAAATCATCCAATAAATTTCGTTCCACTTCACAATTGTGACCCACTTGTTGTTGATTCTTCACCAAAAATTTAAAATGTCATATCTTTTTGTTTGAAGCCTGAAATGTGGCAAAAGGTTGAAAAGTTCCAGGGAGCCGAATACTTTCGCAAGTCACTGTATTTATCTAATATCTAACCATGTCATATATTTATCTTCTATCTATCTATCTTTCTAATATCTATCTCATATCTATCCATCAATTACATCATTTTTCTATATTTCTGTGCATTATCTAGAGTCATTTTTTATTTGCAAATTCAGATGTCGGTCCATTATTAATTTCTATAGGGCCTGATTATACGGGTGACAACAGTCAGTTGCCCAGGGGCTCAACACTCTGAAGCCTAAGGGAGTCTTCAGCATCTATAACTTTCAAACAATTGGACATTATGTCAAACTAGTACTCCCGGGTGACAGCACCATAGGGGAACTTATCACAGCTGCTAAGCCAGCTTAATAGGGGGAAAAGTTTCAGCTTCCTTTTACACTACACTAGCCCCTTTTATGAAAAGTGGGTAAGGCATGAGTGGGGCTTAGTAACATATGGGGGGGACCTTTTGCAGTCTGCCATATTTATTATAATTTACCCCGGAAACTGGTGTAAGATATGCCGGCTCATAGCTGGGGTGGATTTTACTTTCTGGCACTTGTATATCAAGAAGCTTGTGTATTATAATACATTGGGCACATGTCACTTCAGCACAAAGTAGATCAAGACTAGAGCGGGAAACACCATTTGTTATCAAACCCCTTCCCCTCAAAACAGTTTACCCTAAGCTCAGCCATTCTGTCTCTTTGTTAGGGTGCTTTCACATATGGTGTTCTTATGCTGTTTTGATGCCAAAGCATGGAGTAGATTAAAAAACAGCATCAAAGCAGTGAAAGCACCCTTAGGAAGAGAGAACTACTACTAGCCATACCAGCACCACCCTGTCCACATTATTTTCTTCTGCACTGGTCAGTGATACCATAGACTACTGTGTACAGCATGAAAAAACTACAAGATCACCGCCATAAAATCAGTGCAGCTGAAATTACTAACTGCAGCTTGTCTACCAGAAGAATAAAGAATGCATGAACACAATGTGTACCTTAGGGGGACAGTCAGGAGACCCTGCATACGCATTACATTGCCAGCGGATACTGCCAACATCGATCTGATGTGTATGGAAAACCTAACTTTTTGAGTTGTTTTCTTTTTCTATGGACGTTATTGTTTGACTACTAGAAAAAAATCTATCTATCTCATATCTATCTATATATATCATATATTTATATATTTCATATCTATCTATCTATCTATCTATCTATCTATCTATCTATCTATCTATCTATCTATTTTCTATCTCTCTATATCTATCTATCTATCTATCTATCTATCATCTATCTATCTATCCATCTCATATCTATCTAATATATATCTATGTTTTTATTATATAAAACTATAAACCTGTATTGATTATGATAATTTGTTTTGAAGACACAGAATTAATTTCAACAATCGCACAAAATTCTTTCCAGTTCACATACTGTCAATAAGGCTGGTGCAGTAAAATTAGATAAAACAAGCATTCAACATCATGCGCAGCTCACAAAACCTCTTATTAAATACTTACTGATTGACAAATATTATATAAATACATTTAAAAAACTCTTTAAGGTATTTTGAAAATTAAAACTCCATTATGGAGTCAAAGCAAATTGCCAAAAAGCAGACGATATTTCCTATCATCATTTCAAAATGTTTTTCTTCTGCTGAAACAAGGCTTTTTCTATAATTGGCATCGGACTGTTACCTTGGATTTTGTTTTGCATGGTATTGCACCAGAATCTGGAATTATCTGCCATTCCTGACAGATCGAGGTGTGATACCATACAACAGGCCGAGGCAAATCCTGGCATTAGTGTTCAATTTAACCTGCAATCAAATGTACTGACATTCAAAATCGTCTCAGCCATTTCCAGGTCATATTTTTCAACTGCTTAGCAATCCTATCATTATTTCACTGTAATGAGGGGATAAAGGAGGGGGCGCAGCACTTTTCCGAGCATTAATCTGAAGCTGCCACTATGTCAAGTAACACAGTAATCATGTCACTAAATAGGTGTGATGGCTGTAGTCCAACAAAACCAGCTAAATGTCAGCATATCAAACACCTAAAAACACTGCAATGCTCTGAATGTGGGTTAAAGGCTATTTTGCAGTTTTCCTAGATGCTCAAACTTTTCAATCCAGCTATTATCCAAAAATTAGATTTAAAAATGTCTCCTAGCAAAGAAAAGAATGGGTAATGAACAAAGTTTGGAGGTACAGTGCAAAATGAGTTTTCTGGGACATAAACACTGAAATCTTTAGTTGGTGAGGGTTTGACCTCTGGCATCCCTGGTATAAAGGATAATGAAGACCCTTCGTTGTCTACACAGGGCAATTAAAGCAATTAAAGGGGGTTGCATTTATCATGTAGATTAAGTTCAAACAAGGCACTTACTAATGTATTGTTAGTATCCATATTGCTTCCTTTGCTGTCTGGATTAATTTTTCCATCACATTATACACTGCTCGTTTCCATGTTACGTCCACCCTGTAATCCATCAGTGGTGGCCATGGTTGCACATTATAGGAAAAAGTGCTGGCCTCTCTGGTGGTCGGGACCATGGGAGTGCACATAGGCTAGTGCTCTTTTCTATAGTGTGCAAGTACGGCCACAGCTGATGGATTCCAGGGTGGTCATAACCGTGGAAACGAGCAGTGTATAACAGGGTTGCCAACCGTCCCTAAGTTTACGGACAGCTCGCAAAACCCGGGTGTTTTCTTCTGCCGTCCGTAGCGTCCGGCAGAAAAAAACACTGTCCGTAAAACCTAGGCTGAACTGTGAAGTCTGCACAACGCTGCTGCGCCTGAGAAGAGGAGCCATGACGGACGGAGGTGAGGGGGAGGAGTCCTACTGGCCACCAATGAAAGTGCCGCTCTCTTTAAAACTTCTGTCTGATGCTGGGGTGGAACTTGCGATGAAGAGAGTGTGAGGAGCTGCAGCCAGCCTTTTGGTAAGCGCTGCAGTGTGTGTCTTCAGCCATATCTGCCAGGCAGATCTATGTGTGTCACAGAACTGGGGGCCATATTAGGGTATCATTTAAGTTACTGGGGGCAGTGGGTCACTATAGAGGGCTGTTAGGCTGCTGGAGGAACTATAGGAGAGGGTTTAAGTTACTGGGTGCATTATAATCACCAAGGCACTATAAAGGGCATTATAATTATTGAAATGACAGAGCTCTATATGGGGCCTATCTAAATTACTGGGGGCACTACAGGGGTCTATCTGAACTACTGGGGGCATTACAGGGGCCATCTAACTATTGGGGGCATTACAGGCCATCTAAACTATTGGGGGCATTACAGGGTCCATCTAAACTATTGGTGCACTACAAGTGGCCATCTGAATTACTGGGGGCTCTACAGGGGTCTATCTGAACTACTGGGGGCATTACTGGGGGCTATCTAAACTACTGGTGGCATTACAGGGGGTCATCTAAACTAGTGGGGGCATTACAGGGGGCCATCTAAACTACTGGGGGCACTACAGGGTCCATCTAAACTACTGGTGCACTACAGGGGGCCATCTAAACTAGTGTGGGCACTACAGGGGGCCAGCTAAACTACTGGGGGCATTACAGGGTCCATCTAAACTACTGGTGCACTACAGGGGGCCATCTAAACTAGTGGGGGCACTACAGGGGGCCATCTAAACTACTGGGGGCATTACAGGGTCCATCTAAACTACTGGTGCACTACAGGGGGCCATCTAAACTAGTGGAGGCACTACAGAGGGCCATCTAAACTACTGGGGGCATTGCAGGGTCCATCTAAACTACTGGTGCACAACAGGGGGCCATCTAAACTAGTGGGGGCACTACATGGGGCCATCTAAACTACTGGGGGCATTACAGGGTCCATCTAAACTACTGGTGCACTACAGGGAGCCATCTAAACTAGTGGGGGCACTAAAGGGGCCATCTAAACTACCGGGGACACTACAGGAAGCCATCTAAACTACTGGGGGCACTACAGGAGGCCATCTAAACTATTGGGGCACTAAAGGGGACTATCTAAACTACTAGGGGCTCTATAAGGGTTATTATAATTGCTGGGAGCATGATAGCGAGGCCTTATCATTTCTGGGAGCACTACTGGTCAGGCACTATGAGAAAAATTATTTCTATTATGGGGGTGCTATTGGGGGTGTTATTATTTGGTACAATATGGAGGGCACTTCTGCTAAAAGGGCTACTCGTGAAGCATTATCACTATTGGGGCACTCTGGGAGAGAATTATTAGTATTAGTGAGACTTCATTACTTATAATGGCTCGTTTTGTCCTGGGAGCAATAATTAGGAGAAACAAAATGGCCGCCGTCCTGTTAGTACACACAAAACCTGTCCTAATCACAGAGCAGGACAGGTTACTTCATAACACTGGGAGAAAGAGCTGCCTCATCCTCCTCTCTGCTCTGACTGTCAGGGATTACAATCCTGACTACAGTTTAATATGATATTTAGCTTTCTTTGTGGGAATGGAGTTCATCAGGAGACATGAAGTACAGACAGGACAGACTGTGGCAATAAAGACTGCATACAAGTGCTGCTACTTATTAGCTATCTGCTCATGAGCTCCATTCCTACAGAGATTCAGCTAAAGATCTTATCATCTGTATTCGGGATCATAACCATGACAAGTGGAGAGAAAGATAAGGTAGCTCTTTACCTCAGTAACGTGAAGTAACTTGTCCTCCTGTGTTATCAGGACAGGTTTTGTGTGTACTAATAGGACGGCGGCCATTTTGTTTCTCCTAATGATTGCTCCCCATACAAAACAAGCCATTATAACTAATGTAAAGTATTTGGGAATATATTTAGAATGAAGTAATATTTAAGTATTTTCATTTTCTTAATTCCCGGAGAACCCCTTTAAGGATGGACCAACATTGTTTAACTCCTGGAAAAGTTATAATACCGTAGGTATTAATGACAGTAAAAATGCATCTTAAGATGGCCATACACATAAGATTGAAGGGGAGCTAAATCTTTACTGAAAGCACTGAAGGTGCAGCGGCATTTCTATAAGCGCTCTGCATCTTTGACTTGCAGTGGCTCTGCGCTGCTTCCCCTGCATGCACAGTGCAGAGTACAGATCGTATATACATTCTATGGATCCGTTCTCCGCATGTTGGAAAAGCAGAGCAGAGACGATGCAAGCCGAAGGTGCAGAGAACTGTAAGAAGCACTGCTGCACTTTCAGTGTTTCCAGTAAAGGTTTAGGTGTTGGACAGAAGGATCAGCATGTTGGATTTCCCACATGAGATAACCTGCTGTCAGACTTATTCCCACACCTCATTGAAATTGAGTGGAGTGTGTATGTTTATGAGGGAGCAAGGAGAGATAACTATGAGGCACACAAGCAATTAAGCAGGTGCTTAATTCCAGCTCAGCATTGGGAATATATGTAAATGGGATCCTCAGATGCCATACCTTGACTGAGATCGGGAAAAGCGTTCCATAGTAGTAATAGGCCTGATCCTGTACAAGTCTTCCAAACATATTACTAGTATATTCCAATGCTGGCCAGCAGGTGGCAGCACTGCATTGGAATATACTGAATTCTGTATTCTGTAATGGATAGAAATCCATTACAGAATACAAATCTAATGATTGCATGTTATAGACATCTAGGGTAACTTAAAAAGTAAAAAGTGTTTAAAAATATTTTAAAAATCACCCCCTTTCCCTAGAATAAATAAACAATAAAAAAATAAAACTCATGGGAATTGCCACATTTGAAAAAGCCTGTAGTATTAAAAAATATTTATCCCATACAGTGAACAGCGTAACAGAAAAAGAATCAAACCGACCGATTTGCCTTTTTTTTTTTTGTCGCTTTACCTCCCTCAAAAATTGAATAGACGTTAACTATAAAAATGTTATGGGGGTCAGAATATGGTGATGCAGAGAAGGAATTATTTTTTTTTCAGTTCTACAACACAAGAAAAACGATATAAATGTGGTAATCATACTGACCAATACAGTAGAATGAAGGGCACAGGTCAGTTTTACAGCATGAGTAAAAACAAAACCCATAAAACCCATTTGGATTTTTTTTCCCACTACACTACTAAATAACTTGTTCTGCAAAAAACAAGACCTCATATAGCTAAGTGATCGAAAAAATAAAAACGTTATAGCTACGGGAATGCCAGGAGTGAAAAATGTTGCTGCTCTCCAAAAGAGAAACAATATAAAATATTGTAATTTCATACCCTTTAATGGCTAGCTAAAATACATTATGTTATAAAGTGGCAAGCTTTTGAGAATCTGAGGTCCCTTCTTCAAGGCCAGGAATAAAAAAAATCTCTAAAGAAACATGGATATAAGCAGTAAAGAACAGAGAGGTGGAGGAATAAATAGCAAAACACCAACAAACAGAGGAATAGTCTTGAAGAAAGATTAGTCTACAGATAAGCTGTGTGAAAGTACTTTCACATTAGCGTTTTTTTATTCCGGTATTGAGTTCCATCATAGGGGCTCAATACCAAAATAAAACGCTTCAGTTTTGTCCCCATTGATTGTGAATGGGGACAAAACTGAACTGAAGTGAACGGAATGCTCCTAAAAGCATTCCATTCAGTTCACCTGCGTCTCCAGACCAGAGAGCAAACCGCAACATGCTGCGGTTTGCTCTCCGGTCTGGGGATCTGGAACAAGACGGATCCGGCATGACCCCCAATGCAAGTCAATGGGGACGAATCCGTTCGTTGTGACACAATAGTAAATGGATCCATCCTCCATTGACTTTCAATGGAGTTCATGACGGATCCGTCACCTTGCACTTTTCCCTCTCAGCCGCCTCATCTCAATCCTCCCTCCAGCAGGGGGCACTGTGGGGAATCTTCGCATTGTGCGCGCCGTCCTCCTCCTCCTGTAGTGTCCGTCTCATCTGGAGCTGCTGGGACAGGTAATCCTAGCATTACCCTGCACATGTCCCTTTGTAGTAACCCCCCCTCCTCCTCAAGACAGTGTCTGACACTGACGGCAGCATGGATCCGGAGGGGCTGTTCAACCCGCTGGATACGTGCTGCCGCTAGTGTGAAACTAGCCTTAGTCTCTGAGTTTAGAGTGGAGACGACCCCTCTTTCTCCTTAGATGTTGTAGCAGGCCATAAAACCTTGGGACAAATTCAGTGTGTCAAAGACATAAATTTGTACTCCCAAACTTGTCTATCCCTTTAGGATTTGAAATGACCCTTTAATATCAATACTTGGAGGTCTATAATGTTATGTCCAGGATCACAAAAATGTTTGGCAACAGGGAAAGTTGTCTTTTACTCCTTTATAGTGTGACGGTGAGACCTTATCCTTGCTCTGAGTGTCTGCCCTGTTTACCCCACATAAAGACCATGAGTGGGGCATTTTGTGCACATTGGATGTAGAACTTGTGAATGTTCCAGGAATCTTATAGTCCTCCTGTGTGTTGGGGATACGTATCCTGTCTGTGTTGGACAGGTTTTGCAGCTCCTCACATTGCCGGGAAAAGTTCTTTCTGTATATCGGATGGTAGTGAGCTCCTGATAATCAGATTTCTTAAATTTGGAGGTTGGGAGGGTCTTAGAATATTGTCCTGAGGTGGTCATCTTTGAGTAGCATGTAGTGTAGTTTCCTTGCGGTTTTTCTTAGTACCTCTAGTTGTGGATTGTAAGTCACCGCTAGAGGTACACAGTTATTGCCTTCTTTTTTGTTTATATTCCAAGGGTTTGTTTCTGGGGATCCTGGTGGCTCTGTTGATTTGGTCCTTAGTTGTGATAGGATGGTAGCCCTGCTTTAAAAATGTCCTCTCAAGGTGGCCTAAGTGTTTATCTCTGTCTGTTGGGCTGGAGCAGATACAATCGTATCTGATGGTCTGACTGTAGACAAGGGATTTTTTTTATGTGCTTGGGGTGGAAGCTAACCCATCTCAGGTATGTAGGGCAATCAATGGGTTTTCGATATAAGGATGTATATACTAAGTTGTCTCAAATACTTATGATAGTGTCCAGAAAGTTGATTTCTGTATGTGAGTAATTCAATGTCAGGTTTATGGTGGGATGAAAGTTGTTGAAACTCTCGTGGAACCTTAGTAGCTGTTCCTCAGAGTTGGTCCAGACAATTAGTATGTCGTCAACGTAGCGGAAGTAGGCCAAGTGTTTTGTGGAGCAGGACGCCAGGAAATCGTCTTCTGGTTTTGCCATGAAGAGATTGGCATACTGTGACGCCATTCTTCTGCCCATAGCGGTTCCCATGCGCTGTAGGTATATCTCCTTACCAAACTGGAAATAGTTATGTGTAAGGATAAACTTGGTGAGTTTTAGTACCGACTCCTGAGTAATATTTGCGGCCTCAAGATACACCTGGCAGGCGGTGAGGCCATCCTCATGTGGGATGTTAGAATATAATGATTCCACATCCATAGTGGCTAGGATGGCAGCACTAGGGAGGGAACCTATGTTTGATAGTTTTTTCAGTTGATCAGTGGTGTCTTGGAGATTGCTGGTGGTATTTCTTACTAGTGGTTTAAGGATCCCCTCCACCCAGCCTGAGATTTTTTCGGTGAGGGTTCCCACACCAGAAATGATGGGCCTCCCTGGATTGTCAGGTTTATGTATCTTGGGATTCCGATTCTAGGATTGTCCGGTAATGAAAACACAAAGATGGAAAATCACAAGGTCTTGAAAGGGTTTAATGATTTTACTTTTTAGTAAACAATAAAAACCTAGATACATGATATGCATAAAACAGAAGATAACACATTACCAAAGTAGGACTGTATGAATATCTCAATAGCATCAACTCTATGACGCATATGGGAATACGAGAAATCCAACTCAGGTCAAATAACCAGCTCTAAAAAGTAAGGAGTCACCAGAAAATGATCTAGTGTTAGGGGCCACACTACTTCATTATGTGTTATAAATGATTTTGTCATATATAACCTGCTTGTTACACACCCCTATAACTGGGCAGTAAAATGCTGCCTGCCTGCAGCAATCATAGGGGGAACTTACTGTACATATATATGCACTGCTTGCGTTAAAGGTAGTAATATAAATACACATCCAGCAAGTGTCCTCTAGTGGTGGCTACATGCAGACATAATTTTCTTATTTTATTCTAGCTGCACTAGTTCAGCCCTCCAATACAGCGAGGAGGCTATATACTGATTCAACTGCTCATTGTCCCTGTGAATATCTATGTTCTGTTGTTCTTTAACAATGCATGCATATCCAAATTCTGCCTTGTGCATTCTCAGGAACCATCTTAGATAACCAGTAACACATTAAGGATGGGGGGGGTTGATTATTTGGAAACCGTACAAAATTAGATGAGATTTGGATACAGTCACATTCAGTCTATGGAATTCTTAGAGAGCTAAATTCTTTTGGAGATCTTCGCATTACACACGCTCTATTTTAAATGATTGCGCTATAGATATTGCCACTCACTATTGGATTCTATGCAACATTGACTGGGTCTTACACAGACACACTATGAGGCCAGGGACACCACTATCACATGGAGGATGGACTTAGGATACATGTGAGTTTTAACTAGCTGAAGTGATACCGCCATTAACTGTGCAAATTTGCTAATTGGTTTAATTTATTTTGTCGATATATAAATATGTTGGAGACTATTTGTAATACTCCAGAGTGGTATTACCATTTCTACACACTGATACTGTCTTTAATTGCTAACCATAATGTCATGTGTGCATTGTTTCTAGGTCCTTTGTCACTGCGCATTGATAATGTTGCTATGAAACTGTTTTATACATGTAATGTGCCTGGTTCACCAGCAGGTGACAACGGATATATGGCAAAGAGATCTTTAGATAGAATGGAACTTACCATTCTATTTTGCCCCTTTTGAGCAGAAGTGGGCTAGTCTCATTTCTTTTCAAGGAAGGGGCAGCAGGTAGTGTCTAATCAGTCTTAGCTAAGCTAGCTTCGGATGCAGACGTGTGCCACATCTCCTGCAGCAGGAGTCCCTACAGAGGGAAGCAGCTCATAGAGCACCATGACTTCATGCCAATTTACCTACAGAGTGTCACAAAGGAGTCAACAGCCGAAGGCACCCCACTCCAGAGATACCAGAACAGTCCTAAAGTCCAGCTGCCAGAATAGAGCCGAGTTTAGTACAGCAGAGAAAGAAAGCAGAGTACTCAAGTTTGCCTGACAGTTTATGCCAAAGTATGCTGGAACCAAGAGAGAGCCTGAATATTGTCTGGATACAAGTTGTTGCAAGTAATGTTGTTGAACTTTATAAAAGTCTGGACTGGACTTATTCTCCACCTTCACCATTCTCCCTCCTTTACTGCTTCAGAGCCAAACCCTGGGGAGCGAAGGTATCCAGGTAGGAGCTCTGTGACACACACTGAGACTGTTAAAGCCGCACCACACCACTCCGCATTCCTATAGACCTGGGGCACGATTGGCCGTGGGGGCGGCACGTAGCATATTGTTTTTATTTGATTGTAAAATCTCACAGGCAGGGCCCTCTTTCACTCTGTCCCAGTCTATAACTAGTTTTGTTCATGCCTTTTTTCTGTATTATGTATGTATTACCCCTTATCAATCTGTGATGTACAGTGCCATGGAATGAATGGCGCTTTAATAATAAATAATAATATTATCATAGAACCCCTGAGCAAGCCGCTGGGTGCAGTGAGACACATGGGGAAGTTTTTTCATACAAGCCCCTAACACCATTCTATACATGGAAGTGGTAAAATCTGTGGTTATACTGGATGTCATATTGAAAGCATTGTTCACTGTACCATGTACTCATTGTGCCACCCTTGTCCACGGACTGTGTCTAGTATTGTCTGGTATTGCTGCTCACCTGAATGTGGTTGAGCTGCAACCACCAGACACAACCCATGGACAAGTTGTGCTGTTTCTGGACTACAGAAAACTGTAATCTCAAACAATAGCACTATCATGTCCAAGTGTCAGCAAAAGGGAAATGTGCTGTCACACAGTCTATGTAGACATAAATGGGGTTGGTGGTTCAATAGATGTTAAGTTCATAGAGGAGGTACAACACAATCAATCTGTCTCTGGAGCCTGAAAACCAGTTATTATATGGCAGCAAAGTAATGTCTGATTGCTGTCACAGAGGGGGTGCAGTGAAATCAATCATTACTAGCAGCAGGTTACAGTGACTAGATTGTGATGTAATGAAGAATGAATATTTAAATAGCAAAGCAGTATATTAGGCTATATAACAAGTAAGGCTTTGTTCACATTGCTGTCGAGGCATTCCATTATTCTTTTCTGTCACATAAACAGATAAATGGAATGCAAGCCAAAAACGGGTCTGTCAAATAACTGACACCAACTATGTCCAATGAAACCCATTGAACATAATGGGGTTGTTAGGTTTCCATCATGGTGTCTGACATTTTACCGGACATAGGGGGTAATTTATCAATCTGAAATATGCCTAAATTAGGTGTATTTCAGGTGCAGATTGAGGCGCAACAGGATACCTGTTTCTGTTAACATTTTTGACACCTGTTTTAGGCGTAAAAAATAACTGTAAGACAGTTAGGAAGCTGTCTTACATTAGAAGAGGCGCCTCTTCATAACTTCGGCAGAACCACTGCCAGATTAGGATTTTATTAAAACCAGCATCTAAAACGCCAGTCTTAATAAATGTGCCACTAAAATTTATCTGCCATTTTTGACACAATCTGTGATGGAAACTCTAACGGAGCATATAATGCAGAGGTGAACTGAGCATAAATATAATAGTAAAAAGTATATCAGCAGTTTTCACCATGGAAATGATTGACAGAAATAGGGGATGGGGAGAGCAGACAAAATATACAATTTGTGAATCTCATTATCTGTACTGTTGTGAATATGAACTTTTATTCTGCGCCACACTGCTCCTGAAAGTGCCCCGAAGGCGGTGCTTTACTGAGACATGCTCTCTGAATTTAGCTTCCTCACAGCTCCTCACGTGTGCTCAGAAGACAGTTCTAGCATCCAACCAGGAGACCAGTATAATTGTCACTAAGAGCAGAAAATCTACTGAAGCTCTACCTCCTGTGCACTTGTAGGAGAAGAGGAACCTGCAATAATAAAACTTCATATTCCCACTGCTCCTGATAATAAATGCTTCACAAAAGCAGGGCTGCCAACCAGAATTTGTCTTTATTCTGGACAACTTATCCTAAAATCACGGACAGCCAATATAATACATGTCTATAGCTCAATATACTATTAAGAACACATTATCAGTACTTCCAGTGAGCTGTAAAATTATGACAATTACCACCAAAGTAACCAACTCAAGAACAACAAGCCTCAAAAGAATCACACACACACACATTCTTTTTTTTTCCCACAGACACGGGAAAAAAATTGGCCAATTTTTACGGACCCTGCCCAGCCCCTACCTAGTGCGGTCAGCAGTTTTAATGGTCAAAACTACTGACAAGAGTCCCTTAAAATGAAGCTATATGGTGATGACAAAGATTCCTGCAGTTTGGATCATGTTGGAGTGTGTAATTTGACAGGGAACGCAAAGACAGTGTGCTGTCACAATCAAACTCCTGCCTTGGAAGAACCTATTTTTCTATGATTGCTTGGAGATGTCACAGAATGACATAGAATAGGAACAATGGAGCATGGCACATTCATGCAGATTGCTCATTTGTTAAGTGTGTGACTAGGTAGAAATGTTACTCAGACAGCACATGACAATAATGCATTATGTAGTTTAGGCAGGGGCATAGCTAAATGCTCATGGGCCCTAGTGCAAGAGTTTAGCTTGGGTCCCCCTTTCCTCAGTGCTTTGTGGTAGAGGGGGGGGGGGGGAGAGAGAGTACATAGCCTTCGTGCTGCCTGAGGCAAAAATTGAAACGGCGCCCCTTCATGCCAAATTCTTGACCTAACCCCTTCCCTCCAGCCAGAGGTGTAACTTGACCAGCATGCACTTTCTATAAAACCGGTGTCTTCTTATGCAGCGCAAGGGTCTTTGGGCCCCCTCAAGCTCCTGAGCCCGGTAGCGTCATACAACTGGTACAGCACAGTCATGCTAATAAAAGAATTACAGTTCGAAAAAATATGAACATTGTAGGATTACTTTACATCTGCATTAGTGGCCTCTAGTGTTGAGCGAGTCTTAAGTATCTGAAGTGGAGTTCAATCCAAATTTTACTAAAAATTTGATTTGCAGCAAAGCCAAATTTCCTCGTGGTAACGAATAAATTTTCCCTAAAATGGCGGTAAAAAAAAAACCATACTCATCCATTTGAGCACAAAGAGGCCACCGCAGCCACCGTGATTGAAGACCCTGAGCCAAATATGACATCATCACGCACTGCACAATATTTCGCGCAGTGTTTTCGATCAAGATGGCCGAGGGCAGCCTGTTCGCTCTCAAATGGATAAGGTAAGTATTATGGGTTTTTTTTGTTTTGTTTTACGGATTAACCCCTGAAAGCTCTCACTATTATTCTCAGATGCCGCAATCAGCAATGAATGTGGCATCTGAGGGGTTCAATATAGGGGGGAGGGGGGGGCGACACAGTTGCCATTCCCCATCATTGCGCTCGCTACTTACAAAAAAATGCACTTTGCGACGAATCAAATTTTTCAAAACTTTGCTCATCTCTAGTGGCCTCCATTGCAGAATCCATTAAATACACCAGACAAAATAGTGCAGTATGTTGTGCTATTTTGTCCAGTAAAATGCCAGGCTCCTGATAGACCCCCGTTATAGTAAATGAGGTCCACCGAACCCCGTTTGAGTACAGCATGCAATTGATCTAACACTTCCATCATTTGCATTTTCTGCTTCTATAAAGAGCAGAACAATAGAAATACTGGTGTAGATGTGAACAAAACCTTACATACACTTCCCCTCGGCTCAGCAAAGTTAGATTTGTGTGAAAATAAAAAAAAAAAAAAAAATCATTTCAGTAAAATATTGGAAAATCATCTGAATTTACATAGTCATTAAATATCTTATCTAGATATAAAAACATAATGGCCAAGATTTACTAATTCAAATATGCAAAAAATTGTCTAAAAAGTGGTACATGTTAATGCAATTTGGCACATCTGCGGTTTCTATACTTTTTTTCTCACATGCACAACAAGGAGGTGGGACTTAGTAGAAATGGGTGGAACTTCACTGAAACGGTGGCAGGCGTAAGGCACACCCTTTTTCATCAAAACTGTGCCACAATTCTGGTGGAAAAGTCTGTCAAAGTAAGCCAACCAATAGTTGATATAGGGTCAGAGAAAAGTGTCTATACCTGCACTAGATTTATCCTCCAGCCTGAGCCACTTTGATAAATCTGGGGCATGTCGAGACGGCCTTTCTAAGCTTACGCCATCTTAAGGATTTGTAAATCTGGGCCAATGTTGTTCAGACGGAATTAACCCAAAAGTGAGAGGATCATATCTACTATTGCTTATTCAATTGCCATGATATTTTGTGACCTCTAGTATTCAGTTGGTAAATGGTTTACATGACACCCATGTGCTGGGTCAACACACAGGACACATCCATATGTAGTGACAGGGCTGCCTGTCTCTAGATGATGTATAACTAGAGATGAGCAAACGTGCTCGAAACGAGCACTGTACCGCTCGGCTCCCCTGCGCTCGCATGGGCGTAGGCAGCCGCTTCCATCCTCCTCACAAGAACACTCCATTCACCATAGCTTTTAAGGACCTTCAATGATGTCATGACCATGTGATCAGTCACATGGTTTAGGAGGAGACAGGCTGTTTGTGTAATCCTAACCATGTGACTGATCACATGGTCATGACATCATTGAAGGTCCTTAAAAGCTATGGTGAATGGAGTGTTTCTTCTCTGCCTGGTCCTGTCAATCCACAGAGCCTCTAGGAGCAGAGGTAACGCCCCTTGCACCTAGGAGCTTTATTAGCATAAAATAAAAGTTCATTTTATATAAAAATGGGGGCACCAGTAAATAAAACAGATATATATTTGGAATCAGGTGACATTAGCACATCTCTAATGTCAGCCTGATTCATACCGAAAAAACTGGTGACAGAAACCCTTTAAAAGAGGGGACTACTCTATTGGTGTAGGAAAGGTATGTGAGCAATTTTAAATACATGTACTGGTATACTGGAAAATTGTAAGGTTTCCTATTCTATGAATCAAATAAAAATATGCAGTAACCCTTTAAGTGTGCTCACAAAGCTTACCTGGATCAGATACTGGGAACAAAGGTTCAAGAGCTCAAGTAACTGTAGGTGACTGCCAGCTGCCAAAACATCCTGGATCGCCCCTGGCTCCAATAATATCTATTAATACAAAGGAAACCAGAATTCAGAATTTTGCTAATAAATACAATATTATAAAAATAGCCTTTGTGCCATAATCTGACAGTGGAAATAGTTTACTGGCCAAAAGGAAGCTTTAGACATGATAAATCCATTCTTTAGTAAATATATCATATGATTGTGTTCTGCCCTCTGTAAGACGAGTTTCATGCATTTCTTCACTTGCACTGTGTTCTGTTGGGTTTTTGGATTTTTTGCAAATCACGAAATTCTCTGGTTATGGCCATTTCCCGGCGTTTTGATGTGATAGACATCCATTGCTTGTTTTGCCCCTGCTTGAAAAAACTTGAGTCAATGTGTGTTGTGTTTTTGTTTTACATTTTTACATCAGAGGGGCATAAAAAAACACACATGTACTAAAACACACAATTTGTAAAAAGCGGCACCAAAACACAACTAAAGCACCACAAAAAACAAACAAATACAAATTGTGTGTGAATAAAACCTGACAGTTTTTACAATACAATTTTTGCTATACTAACCCCTTAGTGACCAATAATATGCTTTTTACAGTGGTCACTAAGTGGACTTAGACTGGTCTGCCGGTTTCCTGTGCAGTGGAGAGCCGGGGTCCTGCTCTAATTGCCTGGACCAGAAGAAGTGTCAATTTAAGTGATGAAATGTCATGGTCAATAGCAACTGCAGCATGTAAGCGGTTACAGCGGGAGCAGGACTCCCTCTGTCTCCATCAGCACCATACAAATGAGATTACAGGGTGCCAACATCATGGCATGGCAGCCTGAGGCCTAGTAAAGGCTCCAGTCCTGCCTTCAGTGTATTCCTAGCAGAGAGGTTCAGCCTGCTGTGGATATGAGTAAAGCACTGACAGAATAATACACTGCACTGTATAGGCAGTACAGGGTATTATAGAAGCGCTCAAAAGACTCTTGGACTAGTAAATATTTTTAAAAAAGTATTATTTAAAAAAAGAAATCCACGTTAAAAAATACACCTTTTTTCCCTAGGGGAAAAAAGCTTTTCAATTGAAAAAATTGCTAAAATAAAATTCCCTCTGCATATATGGTATCGCCGCATCCATAACAACATCTACTACACAGTTATCATGTAATTTATCCCATATGGTGAACACTGTAAAAACAATGCCAAGATTGCTGTTTTTTTGCTTATTTGCCACCAAAACACTCATCAAAAAGTATTATTTACCATAAAATGATACCAATGAAAACTACATCAAACTACAAAAATCAAGCCCTCACACAGCCCCACAGAAAGAAAAGTAAAAAAGTTATGAGTCTTGGGAGGTGGCGATTCCAAAAAATTTTTTTGTAAAAAAAAAAAAACTAGTGCAAAACTGGTAAAACGTTAAATATATATATCTATATCTATATATATATATGTATATATATATTTATATATTGATGTTGTTGTAATCAAACTGATTATTTATGTTCTTTATGCCAAAAAATGACCGCCACAAAATTTAGAAAAACATAAAAACACAATGGCAGTATTGCTTTTTTCCCCATCTTCTAGCAGCTAGGGGGATGAGCCTTCTTAGCTGCTAGGGAGGCTGGTCACCATCACAGCCTGCTATTGGCTGCAAACCAACATCAAACCCCTCCCCACCCTGGTCGCTAAAATTTTTTAACCTGCGCAACAGGGAGATGCAGCAGCAGCCGCATAGGGATCTGTAAAGCAGCTAGAGTAGTGCTAAAGACAGCCCATCAGAGGTGGTGACATCACCGAATACACTGCTGGGTGGAAGCCTCCACCTTGCAATGTGCAGAGGTAAGCAAACAAGCCCTTGCCCTGCGTGATCCAGCCAACCCCTTTAAGGCCGGAAACAGGCTGGTCACTAAGGGGTTAAGTAAAGCGGTGTCCTTGTCTCAGCAATACTGTGAGGTATCTACCAGGGCCGGATTATCATTGGAGCATTTGGAGCTACTGCTCCAGGCCCCGGCTCCAATGATTTCAGGGGGGCCCCACAATCAGCTGTCTGCTTCTTCCATCCTCCCTCCTGTCCCCCCTGCAGCTCTCCGTACCTCCTAGGCATGCCTCAGGTCTCGGCGGGCCGGGGTATGCTGCTGGCCCCGCCCCCTTCAGACATGAGAAGAAGATCTCCTGCTCTGATGATGCTGGCCCTGCTGCTATGAAAAGGGTAAGTATAATTTTTTTTAACTTTCTGTACACTGTGTTTATTATCCCTTGACTGTGACATCACTGTGTTTATTATTCCTGGACTGTGACATCACTGTTTATTATCCCTGTACTGTGACATCACTGTGTTTATTATCCCTGTACTGTGACATCACTGTGTTTATTATCCCTGTACTGTGACATCACTGTGTTTATTATCTCTGTACTGTGACATCACTGTGTTTATTATCCCTGTACGGTGACATCACTGTGTTTATTATCTCTGTTCGGTGACATCGCTGTGTTTATTATCCCTGTTCGGTGACATCACTGTGTTTATTATCCCTGTACGTTGACATCACTGTGTTTATTATCCCTGTACTGTGACATCACTGTGTTTATTATCTCTGTTCGGTGACATCGCTGTGTTTATTATCACTGTACTGTGGCATCACTGTGTTTATTATCCCTGTACAGTGGCATCACTGTGTTTATTATCCCTGTACTGTGACATCACTGTGTTTATTATCCCTGTACAGTGGCATCACTGTGTTTATTATCCCTGTACTGTGACATCACTGTGTTTATTATCCCTGTACGGTGACATCACTGTGTTTATTATCCCTGTACTGTGACATCACTGTGTGTATTATACCTGGACTTTGACATCACTGTGTTTATTATCCCTGTACGGTGATATCACTGTGTTTATTATCCCTGTACTATGACATCACTGTGTTTGTTATCCCTGTACGGTGACATCACTGTGTTTATTATCTCTGTACGGTGATATCACTGTGTTTAATATCTCTGTACTGTGACATCACTGTGTTTATTATCTCTGTACTGTGACATCACAGTGTTTATTATCCCTGTACGGTGACATCACTGTGTTTATTATCTCTGTTCGGTGACATCGCTGTGTTTATTATCCCTGTTCGGTGACATCACTGTGTTTATTATCCCTGTACGGTGACATCACTGTGTTTATTATCTCTGTTCGGTGACATCGCTGTGTTGTATTATCACTGTACTGTGGCATCACTGTGTTTATTATCCCTGTACAGTGGCATCACTGTGTTTATTATCCCTGTACTGTGACATCACTGTGTTTATTATCCCTGTACAGTGGCATCACTGTGTTTATTATCCCTGTACTGTGACATCACTGTGTTTATTATCCCTGTCCTGTGACATCGCTGTGTTTATTATCCCTGTACGGTGACATCACTGTGTTTATTATCCCTGTACGGTGACATCACTGTGTTTATTATCCCTGTACTGTGACATCACTATGTGTATTATCCCTGGACTTTGACATCACTGTGTTTATTATCCCTGTACGGTGACATCATTGTGTTTATTATCCCTGTACTGTGACATCACTGTGTTTGTTATCCATGTACGGTGACATCACTGTGTTTGTTATCTCTGTACGGTGATATCACTGTGTTTATTATCTCTGTACTGTGACATCACTGTGTTTATTATCTCTGTACTGTGACATCACAGTGTTTATTATCCCTGTACAGTGACATCACTGTGTTTATTATCCCTGTACAGTGACATCGCTGTGTGTATTATCCCTGTACTGTGACATCACTGTGTTTAATATCCCTGTACGGTGACATCACTGTGTTTATTATTTCTGTACTGTGACATCACTGTGTTTATTATCCCTGTACAGTGACATCGCTGTGTGTATTATCCCAGTGCAGGAAGAGGTAAGTGGTCTGTGTTTGTGTGTTTGTTTTCTATTTTTCAGGGTCGTGAATGCAGAGGACTACGTCGGATTCGGTGGACTACGTCGGGCCAGCTTTTTTTTTTTTTAATAAAATGGTCAAACAGGGGTCTGGGGAGTGTTTATTTCAATGAAATGTTCTATACTTGTGTGTGTGTATTTTTTTTTACAATACTACAGTTTTAGTAATTATGGCTATCTACAGACGGCCCTGATTACTAATACTGGGCTTAGTGCTTGCCGGTATGGCAGGCCAGCACTAACCCCAACTTCTATTACCTCATCACGTATCTGGCTGGCGAAGGAAAAAAGGGGGGACCCCACGCCATTTTTTTTAAATTTAATTATTTTTGTAAAAAAATGGCGTGGGGTCCCCCCCTTTTTTCCTTCGCCAGCCAGATACAACCAGCAGCGGCAGCCTGGCACTACCAGGGTGGGAAGGGACACGGTTATTGGCCCTTCCCAGCCTAATGTTACCAGACTGCAGCCGCCCCAGAGCCAGACCCTCAATTTAGAAGGTCCGGTCCTGCGGGTACCCGGCTCTTCCCGGCACCCCTGGTGGCGGTGGGTGCCGAGGTAATAGATGTTGGGGTTAGTGCTGGCCTGCCATACCGGCAAGCACTAAGCCCAGTATTAGTAATCAGGGCCATCTGTAGATAGCCGTAATTACTAAAACTGTAGTATTGTAAAAAAAATACACACACACAAGTATAAAACATTTTATTGAAATAAACACTCCCCCAGACCCCTGTTTGACCATTTTATTAAAAAAAAAAAAGCTGGTCCGACGTAGTCCACCGAATCCGACGTAGTCCTCTGCTTTCTCGACCCTGAAAAATAGAAAATAAACACAGACCACTTACCTCTTCCTGCACTGGGATAATACACACAGCGATGTCACTGTACAGGGATAATAAACACAGCGATGTCACTGTACAGGGATAATAAACACAGCGATGTCACTGTACAGGGATAATAAACACAGTGATGTCACAGTACAGGGATAATAAACACAGCGATGTCACTGTACAGGGATAATAAACACAGTGATGTCACAGTACAGGGATAACAAACACAGTGATGTCACAGTACAGAGATAATAAACACAGTGATGTCACAGTACAGAGATAATAAACACAGTGATGTCACAGTACAGAGATAATAAACACAGTGATGTCACAGTACAGGGATAACAAACACAGTGATGTCACAGTACAGGGATAATAAACACAGTGATGTCACAGTCCAGGGATAATACACACAGTGATGTCACTGTACAGGGATAATAAACACAGTGATGTCACTGTACACAGATAATAAACACAGTGATGTCACCGTACAGAGATAATACACACAGTGATGTCACCGTACAGGGATAATAAACACAATGATGTCACAGTACACCTGTGCAAACAAGGCCTGGGGGGCGCAGATAAGGCTAGGGGCTACACTGAAAAGGGCCAGTGGCGCACAGATAAGGGGTAAGGGGCAGGGTCACAAGCAAGGTCCGGGGGGGGAAGGGGGGGTGAGGGGTGCACAGATAAGGGCCAGGGTGGCGCACACAGGGGGCAGCAGAGACAAGAACCAGAGAGGCGCAGACAAAGAGGGAGTGGGGCACAGATAAGGGCCCAGGGGCGCAGACCAGGAAGAGGCGTACAAAGACAAGGGCCAGATCCCAGGGGTGCAGACAGGGGCCAGGTAGGCACAGCCAAAGGGGCGCAGATAAGAGCCAGGGGCTGCATTGAAAGGGCCAGGGTGGTGCACAGAGCAGGGTCACAAGCAAGGTCTGGGGGGGGGTGAGGGGCGCACAGATAAGGGCCAGGGTGGCACAGACAAGGGCCAGAGAGGCACAGAAAAAGGGGGCACAGATAAGGGCTGGGGGCGCAGACAAGGGTCAGGGTGGCGCACACAGGAACCAAGGGGGCAGAGAGAAGGGGCAGGGAGGCGGCGGCGCAGACAAACGCCAGGGAGGGGGGGCACAGATGAGACCCTGGGGCAGACAGGGACCACGGAGGCAGAATGGGGGGAGCCCAGGTAGGAGCCCGGCCCTGGCCCATGGGAGTGTGTCTTATTCCTTGGGGACCCAAACCCCTAAATATGTGGGGCTTGGGACCCATAGGCCTGGGCACGGCACGGCTGGGCGGCATTTTGCTTGGGACCCATAGGCCTGGGCCCGGCGCGGCCGGTTCAAGGGTTACATTTAAATTCTTGAAACTGGATTCAAACATAACCCTCAACGGAACTTTGTTACATTGTTCTGGAGGGCCTCGCGTAAGTTGCGGCGAGGGGGGGCCCCATCATAAATTTTGTGCTCCATACTGCTGGTAGCCTTAATCTGGCCCTGGTATCTATGCTGAGTCCAGCATATAAAAGTTGACATATAGCCCTAAAGTTAAAATATTAGGATTGCATAAAGTGTATTTTTCATTAATAATGCAAGATACTAATGGGTTCTCTTGAATTAATTGCCCCAACAACTACACATTTACTATAATTAGAGATATGTAAGCTAATTGAGCTTATGACTTTAATGATAAGTCTCATTCACACTTCAGTATTTGATCAGTATTTTTAATCTAAATTTTAAGCCAATATCAGGAAAGGATGTAAGAACAAGGCATCTCTGTGTTTGGGATGTGATCCTGGTTTTGATTTACAGTAATAAAGGATAAAAATACTCATTCAGTACTGAGGTGTGAATGAGGTTTTAGTGTATGTGGATAGTTGGACTGAACAGCAAAAATATATTTATTAGCCACTAGATGGCCCCAAAGATTAAATAATAAGATATCACTGCTGGGAAATGCATAGCAGTGCAGAGTTCACTGGCCTTCATATGTATATGGCTCCTCATCAACATTTATATAAACACTTAATTCAAAATGAAGATGAGATTGAGTTATAAAATATTGCCTGTTTTGTTTTTTGTTTTTTAATTTTACAATGTCCAGCAACATAGATGATAGTAAATTTTAACCAGTTCAGACCCTATGGATTTTTTGTTTCTTCAGGATCTGATAAGCTTTTTAGCATGTAGTTTAACAGCTATAACCTGTTTATGTCTTGGGTTATACAGTGGGGAAAATGACTATTTGATACACTGGCAATTTTGCAAGTTTTCCCACCTACAAAGAATGGAGAGGTCTGTAATTTTTATCGTAGGTACACTTCAACTGTGAAATCCAGAAAATCACATTGTATTATTTTTAAATAATTAATTTCCATTTTATTGCATGAAATAAGTATTTGATACAATAAAAAAAACGAACTTAATATTAGGTACAGAAACCTTGGTTTGCAATTACAGAGGTCAGACGTTTACTGTAGTTCTTCACCTTGCACATACTGCAGCAGGGATTTTGGCCCACTCCTCCATATAGATTTTCTCCAGATCTTTCAGGTTTCGGGGCTGTCGCTGGGCCAAATTGAGTTTCAGCTCCCTCCAAAGATTTTCGATTGGGTTCAGGTCTGTAGACTGGCTAGGCCACTCGAGGACCTTGAAATGCTTCTTACGGAGCCACTCCTTAGTTGCTCTGGCTGTGTGTTTTGCGTCATTGTCATAATGGAAGACCCAGCCATGACCCATCTTCAATACTCTTAGGGAAGGAGGTTGTTCGCCAAAATCTCGCAATACATGGCCCCATACATCCTCCCTTCAATACAGTACAGTTGTCCTGTTCCCTTTGCAGAAAAGCATTCCCAAAGTTTGATGTTTTCACCCCTATGCTTCACCATTGGGACGGTGTTCTTGGGGTTGTAGTCATTCTTCTACTTCCTCCAAGTAGATACTCCAAGTGGAGTTGATACCAAAAAGTTCTATTTTGGTCTCATCTGACCACATGACCTCCTCCCATACCTCCTCTGGATCATCCAGATGGTCACTGGCGAACTTCAAACGGGTCTGGACATTTTCTGGCGTGACTAGGGGGACCTTGCATGCCCTGCAGGATTTTAACCACTTCAGCTCTGAGCCATTTACCCCCTTCCTGACCAGGCCTAATTTTTCAAATCTGACGTGTGTCACTTCATGTGGTAATAACTTTGGAACGCTTTTACTTAGCCAAGCGATTCTGAGATTGTTTTCTCGTGACACATTGTACTTCAAGTTAATGGTAAACTTGAGTCGATAAGTTTTAATTTTATTTATAAAAAAATCCAAAAGTTACCGAAAATTTGAAAAAATTCACTGTTTTCTAAATTTCAATCTCTCTGCTTTTAAGACAGATAGTGATGCCCCATAAATTACTTTTTAATTTACATTCCCCATATGTCAACTTTATGTTGGCATCATTTTGGTAGTGTCATTTTATTTTTTTAGGACAGTAGAAGGTTTAGAATTTTAGACGCAATTTTTGCTAATTTGCAGAATCAACTTTTTTAAGGACCAGTTCAGTTCTGAAGTCAGTTTGTGGGCTTACATAATAAAAACCACCCATAAATGACCCCATTTTAGAAAATACACCCCTCAAACTATTCAAAACTGATTTTAGAAATGTTGTTAACCCTTTAAGTATTCCACAGGAATTAAAGCAAAATAGATGTGAAATTTCAAAATTTAACTTTTTTTGCAGATTTTCCATTTTAATAATTTTTTCCTGTAACACATCAAGGGTTAACAACAAAACAAAACTCAATATTTATTACCCCGATTCTCCAGTTTGCATAAACACCCCACATGTGGTCGTAAACTGTTATTTGGGGATACGCCAGGGCTCAGAAAGGGAGGAGCAGCATCTGCATTTTCTAACATGGAATTTTTTGTCATGGTTTGTAAGAGTGATAACTTTTTAATTTTTTTGTGGACTGAGCTGCGTGAGGTCTTATTTTTTGCGGGACAAGCTGTGCTTTTTATTGGCACCATTTTGGGGTACATATGGCTTTCTGATCACTGTTTAATCTAATTTTTGGGAGGTTAACTAAAAAAAAAAGCAGTTTAGGGGCATTTTTCTATATTTTTTTTTACACCGTTCACTTGATGGGGTAGATCATGTGATATTTTTGTAGAGCCAGTTGTTACGGACGCAACAATACCAAATATGTCTATTTTTAATTATTTTTTTTACGTTTTATACAATAAGAGTATTTTTAGAAGAAAAATCATGTTTTTGTGTTGCAGTTTTTTAAGAGCCTTTTTTTTTCATTTTTCGGGCTATAATCTTGTGTGGGGGCTCATTTTTTGCGGGATGAGGTGACGTTTTTATTGCTACCATTTTGGGATGCATACGACTTTTTGATTGTTTAATATTATGTTTTTTGGTAGGTGATGCGACAAAAAAAGCTGTTTGGGCTTAATTTTTATTAGATTTTTTTTACGCAGTTCACTTTATGGGGTAGATCATGTGATATTTTTATAGAGACGGTCGTTTCGGACGCGGTGATACCAAATATGTGTATCTTATTTATTTATTTTTATTTGTAACTTTTTTTCATGAAATATTTGGGGGGAAATTATTTTTTTATATATATGTGATTTTTTTTTTTTATGATACTATTGTTTTTTATTTTTTTTTTTTTACACTTTGTGTCCCCCATAAGGTCATACAAGACCTCAGGGGGACATTTAACTTCACTTATTTTATTTTATTTTTTTTTACACTTGATTTCTCCTGTAACTGGGGCTGACATAGTGGCCCCAGTTACAGGGGAAATATATTCCCAGAGAGGCTGTACAGCATAATACTATGCTGTACAGCCTCAGTGCAGGGCTGATCGGGTCTATTAGAGACCCGGCAGCTCCTGCACTCTCCCGGCCCCGGCGATCACGTGACCGCCGGGCCAGAACAGGAAGCGCAATAGCGCTTCCTGATATGTATACACAGCGCTCGTTGAGTGCTGTGTATACAGCGATCTAGAAGGCAGGGACCCCTGGGAACGGTCCCTGCCTTCTCTTTGGGGTACCCTGCTGTCACTGACAGCAGGTACCCCACTGTGCAGCTGCACGATTAGCGTGCAGCTGCTATCTCTGAATGGCCGTTTAAAAACGGCCATTCAGAGATAGATAACCACTTCCCGGACGTTTATAGTCAACGTGCGGACGGGAAGTGGTTAATCTATGATGGTGTAGTGTGTTACTAACAGTAATCTTTGAGACTGTGGTCCCAGCTCTCTTCAGGTCATTGACCAGGTTCTCCCGTGTAGTTCTGGGCTGATTCCTGACCTTCCTCAGAATCATCCTTACCCAACGAGGCGAGATCTTGCATGGAGCCCCAGAGCGAGGAAGACTGACAGTCATCTTGTGTTTCTTCCATTTTCTAATAATTGCACCAACAGTTGTTGCCTTCTCACCAAGCTGCTTGCCTATTGTCCTGTGGCCCATCTCAGCCTTGTGCAGGTCTACAATTTAGTCCCTGGTGTACTTAGACAGCTCTTTGCCATGGTGGAGAGGTTGGAGTGAGATTGATTAAGTCTGTGGACTGGTGTTTCTTATACAGGTAACAATTAATACAGGTAATGAATGCAGAGTAGGAGGGCTTCTTAAAGAAAAACTAAGGTCTGTGATAGGTGATCAAATACTTATTTCATGCAAATTAATTATTTAAAAATCATACAGTGTGGACTTTTTTTTTAGATTTTGTCTCTCACAGTTCAGGTGTACCTACAATAAAAGTGACGGCCTCTCCGTTCTTTGTAGGTAGGAAAACTTGCAAAATCTCCAGTGTATTAAATACTTATTTTCCCCATTGTAGATGTGATTTTTTTTCTCTGACTGAGGTAGGTTTCTTATCGTATTATTTTACAGTTTGATAAAAAAAGAAAAGTGAAAAAAAAAAACTTTGCTTGTGTTTACATTCTAGTTAATGTAATTGAAATAAAGTCTCATCCACAGGTCAGTTTTTAGTCAGTGATTTCCATCAGTGATTGTGAGCCAAAACCAGGATTGGGGCCTCCACAGACATAAGATATAAGGAAAAGATCTGCACCAGTTCTGTGTTTAGAGCCACACCTAGTTTTAGCTCAAAATCACTGATGGAAATCACAGACCAAACACTAATGCCCCTTTCACACGAGTGGGAGACTCGCATGTCTCCCGCAACGCATCTACAGGGCTGGACTCGGCACGGACAGGGATCGCAGAGCATTATATGCGATCCCTGTCAGTGCCGAGTCCAGCCCTGTAGATGCGTTGCGGGAGACATGCGAGTCTCCCACTCGGGTGAAAGGGGCATAACTGTGTGAATGAGGCATAAGAGGCCTCATGCTACCTCCAAAAACACTGTTCTGCTGTGCACAGGTAGCCATAATGTAGTCTGCAGAGCCTACATGGAGAATCGCACCCGGTGTATCTGACAGGTACAGGACAGATGCACTATTGGTGAAGTATATAGGAATAAGTCATCCCATTGAAGTTAATGGGACGGCTTGTAAATACACCTGGTCACCACTGCGGTGTCGACGGCGAGCAGATAAACTATGAAGGGATGGCTGCGCTCACACGGAGCCTTCTCTTCAACCAGCTGATAGGTAGAGGTGCCGGGCATCGGACCCCCTCCGATCTGATATTGATGTTCCATTTTGCAATGTATAGAGAGAAATTAAAGCAACTCTGGTTCAATAAGAAATATTCTCATTAACTGGGTTACAAACAGATCACTTATGTACCTCGTGTCCTCCTTTTCATCTTTTCAACTGCAGATCTGACAATTCCCAGGCTCCTCCTCTGTCAAAAAATGGCAGTACCACTACTCAGACTACACTACCCTGTGCATTTGGCAGTCCAGAACAATTCCTGCTGCCCACATGTAGGCCAGCACCATTCATGTGAGCAGTGCTGGCCAATCCAAGAGCAGGGCTGGAGAAACATGAGGCATCTTGGACTATCTGATGAACATTGTGCATCAAGTAATCTGAGTAGTGCAGCCATCTTCAAAATGAGAGAAGAGAAGACTGAAAATCAGTGGATCTGCAGCTGAAAAGGTGTCAAGGAGGTCCATTCATTCCCCAGTTCTTTATGTGTACCAAGTGGAATCTATTCCACATACCATTTCTGTTCACTCCGCATCTAATCTGGGAAAAGAGCAAGGCTTGTTTTGCTTTGTGCCTGGTTGGGAAGCATCTTGCTTGGCAGAAGCTTTTTCCCATTACTCTGCTAGTGAAAGTTAAACTCAAAACCTGAGTCAGCCCCCAGTCAAAAACAGAGGGTGGGTACGGAGTACTTTGGACTACTCTAACACGTTTCTATCAGACTGTTTACTTAATCAACTTATAGGCTTAAGGTGGCCTTACACATTAGGTTAATGTCACCGATTTTGGTGGGTCCAGCTGACCATCTAATGTCTGTGAGGGAAACCTGACATCTACCACTGGAGAAGAGAAGAATCAGGCAGTTGGATTTCAGCATGGCCTATCTAGCGGTTTACTTCCCTCTACCATTCTGAAGACATAAATGCTTGGCCAAAGCTTGTGTTCCTGTGTATGATGGGTTTTGAAGAGATAGCTGTCGCCCAAACAAGCATTTGGCCAACAGCTACCTAAAATGTACGACCAGCTTAACAGGGTTGCCCGGGATTTTCATATTGATGACCTATCCTCAGGATAGGTCATTCAATATCAGATCGGCAGGGGCCTGACTCCCAGCACCCATGCGATCAGCTGTAAGAGGAGACGACGCCTGCAGTGCCCACTTGTCTCCCTTAGCTCTTCCTCTCCGCTGCTGCTGTCTATGGCAAAGCCCATAGACCGCAGAGGTGAACAGGAAAAGAGAAGGAAGACTGCATGATCGGCGGGGGTGCTGAGTGTTGGACCCCCGCGGACCTAATATTGATGACCTATCTTGATGATAGGTCATCAATAGTAAAAGCCGGACAACCTCTTTAAGAAATCTTGCTTTTATCTGGTTTTTAACTCATACATTTTTTGTTTTATTGTCCGTTCAAACTGTAGGAACAAAAGCAAAATGCAAATATTTTATAAGCAGAGCTGTTATAAAATTATAATACAATACCTGTCCAGTGTAGGCAAAGTCAAGAGCCTGTTTTAAGCCAAGACTGGTGACACCATGTAAATTGACTTCATCAGCTTCACTTTCAACCATACAGAGACTAAACATTGCCTGTATATTAAATAAGATGTGTATTAGTTTATTGACTTGGTTAGGTGTTTAATGTTACACGTTTCTCAATTGTTACATTCTAGGCCTTTGCACTTTAAAGTAAAAAAAGACGTATTTACAGCACATCACTTTTCACAACATTGCATAATCTGAGTACAGTATGCAGCACAATAGCAATACATGACTATAGAATACAAATGGGATATAACAGGATTTTTGTATAACTTACCGTAAAATCCCTTTCTTGTGGCTTCATTGGGGGACACAGCACCAGTGGGACACAGCACCAGTGGGATATAGGCAGCTGCCACTAGGAGGCGACACTAGACATCAAAGAAGTAGCCCCGCCTGGTAGCCTATATCCCTCCTACGGACACCAGGCTAGCTCAGTTTAGTTAAAAAGCAGTAGGAGCCGAACAGAATGATACAAACCAGTCTGAACCCGGGAACGAGAACTCAAAGAACAGCAAACAAGCCCGGGAAAAAGAACAACCCAGAAAAAATCAGGGTGGGAGCTGTGTCCCCCAATGAAGCCACAAGAAAGGGATTTTACGGTAAGTTATACAAAAATCCTTTTTTCTTGTGCCTATCATTGGGGGACACAGCACCAGTGGGACGTACAAAAGCAGTCCCAAAGGGTGGGGAAAAAGAAAAATCCCCAGTCGGCCAGCCTAACGCACGGCGGCCTGCAGGATTCTGCGGCCCAGACTGGCATCAGCTGAAGCCAGAGTGTGGACCTGGTAAAACTTGGTAAAGGTATGCACCGAGGCCCAGGTAGCGGCCTTGCAGACCTGGGACACCGATGCATGATGGCGAACCGCCCAGGAAGCTCCCACGGCCCTGGTAGAATGGGCCGTGACCCGGAAGGGGGGGGACCTGTCCCGAGAGCGATAGGCCTCAGAGACGGCGGCCGTGATCCAGCGCGCAATGGTCACCTTAGAGGCGGCAAGACCCCTGCGGGGACCCTCAGGAATGATAAACAAGGAATCCGACTGACGGAAGGGAGCCGTGAGGGACAAGTAGACCCGGATGGCTCGGACAAGGTCCAAACAGTGAAGGGAGCGTTCCCTAGGATGAGCAGGAGCGGGACAAAGAGAAGGAAGCACAATATCCTCGTTGATGTGGAATGCCGAGACAACCTTCGGAAGGAAGGAAGGGAGAGGGCGCAAAACCACCCTATCCCTGTGCACAACAAGATAGGGGGAGCGACAGGATAGAGCGGCTAATTCAGAGACACGGCGGATGGACGTAATCGCCACCAGAAAGGCGACCTTCCAAGAGAGAAGACGTAGGGAAATCTCTCTCAAAGGCTCAAAGGGGGGACCCTGGAGCACATCGAGCACCAAGTTGAGATCCCAGGGCTCGACGGGGGAGCGGAAGGGGGGCTTCAGGCGAAGAACCCCCTGTAGAAAGGTCTTCACCTGGGAGCGCAGAGCCAAAGTCTTCTGAAAAAGCACGGACAAGGCGGAGACTTGAGACCGAAGGGTGGAATGGCTGAGACCCTGGTCAAGGCCGGACTGCAAAAAAGAAAGGATCCTAGGCGTGGAGCAAACGAGAGGATGAAGACGTCGTTGTTCGCACCAAGAAAAAAAGGACTTCCAAACCCGATGGTAAATGCGAGCCGACTGCGGCTTACGGGCTCTAAGCATAGTCTGGATGACAGATTCAGACAGGCCCCGAAACCTCAGCACCGCGGCTTCAACAGCCAAGCCGTCAAATTGAGCTGAGGTAAAGTGGGGTGGAGGATCGGCCCTTGAGAAAGGAGGTCGGGCCGCAGGGGAAGACGCCAAGGGGCGTCGGCCAGGAGGTGGATCACGTCGGCGTACCAGGACCGGCGGGGCCAGTCCGGAGCGATGAGGATGGCGGGAACGCCGAGGAATCTCAGGCGTCTGAGGACCCGCGGAAGAAGAGGGAGCGGGGGAAAAAGATAAATCAGGGAGAACTGATCCCAAGGGGTCACCAGGGCGTCCACCGCGAACGCGCGGGGGATCCCGAGCCCGAGCCACGTAAGTGGGAAGCTTGTGGTTGAGCCTGGACGCGAAAAGATCCACATCCGGGGAGCCCCACCGACGGCAAATCTGTAGAAACACCAGGGGATGGAGAGACCACTCTCCCTGGTCCAGGGACCCGCGACTGAGATAATCCGCCGCCCAGTTGTCTACGCCCGGGATGTGGATGGCTGAGAGAGCCGGGACGAACCGTTCCGCCCAGCCGAGGATTCGGGCAGCCTCCGCCATCGCAGGGCGGCTCCTGGTGCCTCCCTGGCGGTTCACGTAGGCAACGGCGGTGGAGTTGTCCGTCTGAACCCGAACAGGGTGACCCTGGAGGGAGGCGGTCCAATGCGTCAAGGCAAGGAATATTGCCCGAAGCTCCAGTATGTTGATGGGAAGGCGCGACTCCGGCAAAGTCCACGTACCCTGGACAGTCAGGACGCCGAAAACCGCACCCCACCCTGTCAGGCTGGCATCGGAGGTGACGACCAGCCACTGAAGGGGGAGGAAGGAGCGGCCCTGGAGAAGGGCTGGGGACGTCAGCCACCAAAGCAACTCTCTGCGGACTGCCGGGGAGAGGACGATCCTCCTGTCCAGAGAGAGAGGAGACCTGTCCCACTGGGCCAGAATAGCTCCCTGGAGGGGCGAGAGTGGAATTGAGCAAACGTGACGGCCTCGAACGAGGAGACCATCTTGCCCAGCACCCGCATGCAGAAGCGGAGCGAACAGGGGGAGCCCGAACGGAGCCTGGAGACAGCCGAGCGTAGAGACGAGACCTTGTCGCAAGGCAGAAAAACCCGAGCCCTCTCGGTGTCGAACAACATCCCTAGAAACTCCATGGAGCGAGAGGGGCGCAGGGACGACTTCTGGAAGTTGATCACCCAGCCGAACCTGGAAAGCAGATCGAGCGTGATCTGGAGGCTGGACTGGGCATCCTGCAGGGAGCGGCCCCTTACCAAAAGGTCGTCCAGGTACGGGATGACCGCCACCCCTCTGGCATGAAGGAGAGCCATGAGAGGGGCGAGGGTCTTGGTAAAGACCCGGGGCGCTGTTGACAGACCGAAGGGCAGAGCGACAAACTGGAAATGACGAGAACCGATGGCGAAACGAAGAAAGCGCTGGTGACTTAGCGCGATTGGCACATGGAGATATGCGTCGCGTATATCTATGGACGCGAGAAACTCGCCCTGGTCCAGGGACGCGACCACCGACCGCAGGGACTCCATGCGGAAGTGGCGGAGGCGGACATAACGGTTGAGGTGCCTCAGATCCAGGATGGGTCGAACCGAGCCGTCCTTCTTGGGTATGGTGAACAGGTTCGAGTAGAAACCTTGAAACCGCTCGGGAGGGGGGACAGGGACTACAACCCCCTGAGCAAGGAGGTGATGAACGGCGCGGGAAAGCGCCAAAAGCCCTGCCGAAGAGTGGGGGATCCGAGACGGGAAGAACCGAGGAGGCGGAAAGGACGCAAACTCGATCCTGTATCCAGAAGACACCACCTCTCGTACCCATGCGTCGGTGACGTGGGCGAGCCATACCTCCTTGAAGGCGAGCAGACGACCCCCCACTCGGGAGGAAGACCCGAGTGGGGGAAAGCCATCAGGAAGAAGGCTTGGGGCAGGGCCCTTGGAAGGGCGGGAGCGCGGCTGCCAGGACGGCCGGGGCTTAAAGGAGGGCTTCCGGGAAGAGGAGGCTGAGGGAGTACCCCCTGAGGACTGCTGACGGGTAGGAGCCTGGAAGGAGCGAAAGCGACTAGAACGCCTCGAAGGCTGGGAGCGCCTGGGCCGGTTCTGCGGCAACAAGGAACTCTTGCCACCGGTGGCGTCAGAGATAATCCTGTCCAACCGCTCCCCAAAAAGCCTGCTCCCAGAAAAAGGAAGACCCGTAAGAGCCTTCTTGGAAGCGGCGTCAGCCGACCACGCCCTCAGCCAAAGAGAACGGCGAATGGCCACAGAGTTGGCCACAGCCCGAGCAGACAGACGAGCCGCCTCCTGGGAAGCATCACACAGATACCTAGAGGCCTGAAGGATCTGTGAGGCTAGGGGAAGGAGATCCTCGCGGGGAGCGTCCGAGGAGATGTCATGGACCAGCTGCTTGGCCCAGGCGGAGCAGGCCTTACTGACCCAAGACGCCGCAAAAGAAGGGCGAAGGGCAGAACCCGCCGCAATAAAGACGGATTTGGAGAACGTGTCCATCCTCTTGTCCACAGGATCCGTCAGAGACGCCCCATCCGCTAACGGGAGGGTGGTGGATCTAGACAGCCGGGAGACAGGGGGGTCCACCGTAGGTGGAACTGTCCAGGCGGAGACTAACTCCGCAGCAAACGGAAAGAGGGCCTCAGTCCGTTTAGAGGATGGAATGCGCCGGTCGGGGTGCTTCCATTCCTTGTCCAGGAGATTCTCAAAGTCTTTATGACTCGGGAATACCAGCGGTTGCCGCCTATGGCGACTAAACGAAACCTCGCCTCTGGCCGCAGAGGGAGATTCGTCCCGGATATGGAGTGTGTCCCGTACTGCACGGACCAAGGCTTGCACCGCAGAGGCCAAATGGTCCTCCCTGTCAGACTCTGAGGCAGAGTCGCAGGAGTCCCCCGAGGCGTCAGAGAGGTGCTGCTGGGAACCACCCGCAGCGGACATTCCAGGGGAAGGGTCAGAGGAACACCGGGAGGGTGACCGAGAAGGGGAACGTCTTCGCCTCTTAGAGGGCCGTCCCCTGGAAGGGGAGTCAGGCGACACCAAGGGAGGGGTCGCAGAGGGGGGCACCTGGGACGGCAACCGGTCAATGGCGTGGATCATGACCTGAGACAGCTTAGAGAGGTCGCCAATCGCCTGGGTCAGGGATCTGGCCCACTCGGGTGAGGCCGCAACCAAACCAGAGGGAGCAGAAGCCTCAGTGGGAGGGGTGCCAACCGAAAGGCAAGGCACGCAAAGGGAGCCAGACTGACCGCTGGGGAACTTTTGGCTACAGCGAGCGCACGCAAAGTGCGTCGCCACAGCCACAGGAGCATGCTGCCTAGGAGGGTCGTCCCGGGGACCCGACATGGTGAAGGGCTAAGCGGACGGCTAGCCTGGGGAGGGAAGAATGTCACCCACTGGGTGCCTACCGGACTCAGGAGCAGCAGAATACGGCACTGGAGAGAACCCACTGGTGCTGTGCAGACCTGAAGAAACAAACAGGCCGCTGGACGCAGGGCAGGCCGGCACAGATAAACCCAAGGGACCACCCACGAAGGAGGGGCAGAGCGCAGGCCAATCGCAGAAACAACCACACAGGCCGGAAAAGGAGGGGGCCAGCAGAGCAGCGGGCGGGCGCGCAGCCCAGTGACGTCACTGGGAAGCGCCCGCCCACATGCGGCCTAGTAAGTCGGGAAGCCGCGGCCTGGATTAGAGCGCCGCCCGGCCGGAAGTGCCGGGGCGGCGCGATCAGACGGAAAAAACGCCGGTGCGGCCCAGAAGAGGAGCCGGAGGGGTCAAGGAACCAGGGGGCGCCCGGAGGAAGGACCTGCGGGCAGTAAGGACCAGGGGGCGCCCGGAGGAAGGACATGCGGCCCCCCATCCCCCCCCCCTTTTCTGCAGCCAAGGAGCCGGAGGCCGCAGAGGGGGGAGACAGGAGGCACCAGGGCGACTGCAAGAGCGGCGAGGCAGGGTGTAATCCGGAGGGAAGAAACCCTCCCAGGAGGGGCGGCCGAAAAAGGTGCTGGGGGGTGCTGGGTGGGGGTTCGGGGAACCTGCCCAGACAGCAGCAAGGGGCTCCTGGGGGGGGGGCCGGGGAAAGGCTGCATACTCACCTCTCCGCAGGCTTCAGGTGCGCGCAGGGTCACCCCCTCAGTGACCTCGCACCGGAGTGGGGCACTGGCATCCAGCTGCAGGGAGCAGCTACCATGGGGGACGGGTGACCGGCGCAGGGAGAACGTGAAAACATTCTCCAGGCACCCTCAGGGGGGTCCACGTCTGGTGTGGCTTCCCACGCCGACGGCCCCCCTGATAACCTAAAAGAAAAGAAAAGAAATAAAACTAAAATAAAAAATTAGAGGTGCAAAGCACCAGTGTCTACCTCCTACGGACACTAGACTAAAAACTGAGCTAGCCTGGTGTCCGTAGGAGGGATATAGGCTACCAGGCGGGGCTACTTCTTTGATGTCTAGTGTCGCCTCCTAGTGGCAGCTGCCTATATCCCACTGGTGCTGTGTCCCACTGGTGCTGTGTCCCCCAATGATAGGCACAAGAAATATCGTTTGCAGAATCAAGTGCACAAAGAGTGGATCTTCCAGCTGATTGTCAGGACGATTGTCATTGTGTCTAGCCTTTAAATTCTGCACCTGCACATGTTATTTCAAACCCTCCTCAGAAGTTGGGATAGAGGACTATTCGGCAGATGCGCTCATGTGAAGATGCCTTCAAACAGCCATAACTGTTTTATTTTTCTGTTCAGATAGCTGTATGAGGGCTTGTTTTTTGCGGGACAAGTTGTACTTTCCAACGCCACCATTTAATATTGCATACGGTGTAGTGGGAAGCGGGAAAAAAATTCCAAATCGGGTGAAATTGCAAAAAAAACGCTATTCCGCTACAGTTCTACGGGTTTCTTATTTACAGCGTTCGATGTGCATTAAAACTGACCAGTTACTTTCATTCTACTGGTCAGTACGAATCCGGCAATACCTAATATGTATAGTTTTTCCTGCGTTTTGATAGTGATAACATAATTATAAAGTTTTTTGTTTTTTTGTCATATCTTGACCCCTATAACTTTTTGGTATTTATGTGTACAGAGCTGTATGGGGGCTCATTTTTTGCAGGGCGATCTGAAGTTTTTATTGATACCATTCTGGGGTGTGTATGGCTTTTTGATAACTTTTTATTTAATTTTTTTTAGAAAAAAAAGCGACAAAAAACGGCAAATCGCCATTTGGACGCTTTTTTCTGCCACACAATTCGCCGTATTGGAATTTTTTTTTTAATATTTTAAAAGTACAGGCGTTTTCGGTCACGGTGATACCCATGATGTCTATATTTATTGTTATTTAGGTATTGATTTTTTCATTATACGGAAAGGGGGGTGATTTGAACTTTTATATATTTTTTATTTTTTATATATTTTTTAACATTTTTTTTTATTTTTTTCTGACTATTTTTAAGCTCAAATATGAGCTGATATATTGTGTTTTTTTTCTTTATGAGCAATCAGGGATTTACTAGACTGAGATAAATCCAAGAATTGCTCATTTCTTATCCTGGCCTGCCATCTAGTGGCCAGAATAAGAATTGCACTTTGAAAACTGTAATCCTCACCAGCGAGGATTACAGTTTTCATATGGTGTACAGACACCCCGATTGGCCACTTGGGGCGTCTGTACACCACCCGGAAGCGTACGCTTCCGGGTTCAGACGCATCCTGATGCAGTGATCACGTGTGATCACGGCATCAGAAGGCCCTAGAAGATGCTGCCGATGGCGGTAAGTAGCGGCAAGTCTCTGCTGTTAGAAACAGCAGAGACTTGCCGGCCATGACGCCCGCCGCACCCGCGAGCGGGCGTCATGTCCCCGCACCAGCGCCGTACATGTAATCGGGAAGGGGTTAAAAATAAATATGAGTCATGATCACTTGATATTTCTATAGGAAGTTAGCTAGTCCATGCGAAAAGAGGAACTTGCAGGACTTGATATATATGCACATGGAATTTTCCAGATAGCTGAGTAATTCTTTTAATTTGTTGTTTAATGTATACTTGTATGATTGTGATTGGATATATTAAAATTGATGGCTAAAGGGGGGTGGCTAGATCCACCATGTACATCTAATAAAAGTGGCTCTCTAGGCGTGTCTGCTCCAGAGAGAGAGTACCATTTGACCAGCAAGCAGACTGGATGTGCAATTCTTAGGCCGGCCGCTTCCCCTGGCACCAGGGGACAACTTATTAACATAATTTGAATCTCACAGACAACAGAGTGAAGTCTCCTAATTTGGGACTTGTCCTAAATTGCAGCGACACAGTGAAACACATACTACATCTGCAAATCAGCACTACCTATGACAATGTATGGTCACAACCTTTTACAATAAAATTTCTAACATGTGGCCAGGTATCAAATCATGATACTGAATTTGCACACACCAAATGTATCTATAGGGCCCAATGAGTGGCAAAAGTGTTTCTGCTTGAAACAAACCAGGCTGCTATGAATTAGTAAACCTTTTTAACAACATGGATTAGCAAAGTAGACTGTGCTATGACATGACAGGCATACACTAAAAAATGTCATTTTACAATGTCACCCTATGGCCAACGTAAGCTGTGACATATGTCTACAGAGTGGGATATGTCACAGGTTTCCAACAGGAGCATAAGAGGAGATTTATCAAACCTAATGCAAAAGGAAACTGGCCTAGTTTCAAAGATTCAACCTTTCATTTTTCAGAGATCCATTCGAAAATGAAAAGATCAATTTGATTGGTCGCTAGGGGCAACTAAGTTAGCTTTCCTTTGCAACAGCTTTGATAAATCTCTCCCATAGTGTCAAGGGAAGGCAAAACCTAAACGTGAACAGGGCCTAATTTGAACTTGGTTTTGCAGTACACTGGCTAAGAAAAATCATATACCAACTTCCATTCATGGGAGAACTTCCATTCATGTTCCCAGACTGCCATTTATGACACCTACATATAAGACCCCGGGAAAACAATGGACCTAGGATCAACAACCTCCGGCACTCCAGCTGTTGTTAATCTACAAACTCCAGTATGTACACTAACTTGACTGTTCTTGTAACTCTCTCAGAAGTGAAGGCTACATGCTTTGCGGAACAGATGCGGACCCGTTCATATCGTCGTGTGAATGTACTGAAATGTGAATGTATTGAAAAACTGGCTTAGTAGCCCATAGCAACCAATCCACTTTTCATTTTTCATTGCTCCTTTGGAAAAGAAAAGGATAAATCTGATTGGCTGCTATGGAAAACTAAGCCAGATTTCCTTTACACCAGTTTTGATAAATCTCCCCTATGTGCTCTGTGGTTTCTAAAAACTTCAAGGAAATGGTAATGTTGTAGTCTCCCTCCTGCTTTGTGGTAAGTGACACAATCGATATACCATCACTTTGAAGAAAAATACTGCACATACTGTACAAGGCAGAGAAAATAGTTTCGTTTTATTTGTGGTCAGGAAGTGTGCAGCAAAACACCATTTAGGGTGTAGGATGATAATTGATGCACTTCACTTACTGTTTATCATGGCTCTTTACTGGATTAATATGAACATATGTCATTAAAGGGCACACAAGCCTCAGAGATCAGATAACAGTCTGTACACGAGATGTCACTGGCCACGCCCCCCTGCACTGCCGGGCTGCTATCTGCTCTCTCCCTGGATTCCTTCAGATAAAACATTAACCCCTTCAGCCAGAACACACTGAGGGCTCAAGGCTTTACAACAGGCTTTACACTGCAGGCAGTGAGGAGACAAATGGTGGGCACAGGAGCTGTAGAGGAATTGTATTGCACAAGAACAGGTAGGGGGAAGTTTCTGTGTATATCAGCAGTGTCATTGTACATACAGCTGGGACCTGTATTCCAGCAGACAGACATGTCTCTCAGGGCAGCTCTTGTATTCACTAACCTTTGCAGAGCAGGAAGGGGGAGGGGCTGAGATTGTTATTATTGCAGGTAAACAAAGGCCAGAAGAGAACCAGGGAAATGGGGAAATATAGATTTTTTTGCCTGAAACTTGCTTAACTTAGTTATATAGTGCTGCCCATCAGATTTACAGTGCTATATATTTTTTTCATAACTCAGACAACCCCTTTAACAGAAAATGAAGAGGCGGTCAAAGAAAACAGCTTTGACCTTTAAATGAAATGGAGCCAATTCCTGTAATCTGTATAAAAAAGAATGAACTCTGAGATCATCACTTATGTCAGGGCTGGCCAACCTGAGGCTCTCCAGCTGTTGTAAAACTACAACTCCCACCATGCCCTGCTGTAGGATGATAGCTGTAGGCAGACTGGGCATGCTGGGAGTTGTAGTTTTGCAACAGCTGGAGAGCCGCAGGTTGGCCAGCCCTGACATATGTGCTTGGTGTTATTGCCTTTCTTGTTTTATTTTATAGTATTTATATTTATATTGAGCAAAAATGTTGGTGGGGGTCATAAAGTTTCATATAATGTGTGGCCAACTTACATCCTACCTGTTCAGAATAAGCTGTGCTGTGTACATGAAGAATAACACTATATCTAGCCATTATATGACTTCTATCCTACATGTATCATCAGTTTTCCTCTCTGCAGGGTCTATCTTTAATTATCAGTTTTCCCTGAGAGAGTGGGTGTTATGATGTCTCCTATACACTGCGAAATGGAGAAGAGGAGATCCTGCTCCCTATCTCTCTGTAGCATACCGTCAAGAGCAGAAGTTGCAGAATAGAGAATATTATACAGCAACACTGAGCTGTGGAGCTGTAAATCCAGACCTGGGGTAGACCTCTATGGGCTGTAGCCACAACCTTGTTTCTCAGTGGGCTGCTAACTTATCTTTATTGAAGTAAGGCTTTTTACATCAATGACAGGAACCAATAACCACCTAACATATAAAGCCTCACTGTTTTCTAATGTCTGCTGTTGGGGAAAATAAGGTTCCTCATGCACAATACTTTGTTCACTTAGGAGATAAGTGTTCACAAAAAATGTATGACAGCTTCTTATTCCTTCTGGGCACTGGGCAACTCTCATTGGCACTTATGGTGTAGTTCCCAAATCAGAAATTAGATTCTGGTTTCAAATAAAATTATTTTGCAATCTTAACCAATCAGTAACATCAACACTACTGAGCTCTTATGACATGATCTTCATCAAAAGTCTAGGGGAAATGCCCTAAAAGCCATTGCCAACACATTCATCAAGTTACAATTTAAGAATATGCAATCACATATTCTAAAGCTTAATGGAAGTATGTTAGCCCCAAATCACCTGTGTTTGATGCCTGATAGGGCTGCCTCACTACATTATAACTTTAAATGCCTACTCCGATCCTGCAATCTTCAGAAAGTTGACTTTTAATTCATATGTAAATTAACACCCATGGGTGGACCCAAGCCACTGACTGTACTATAGTTCCCTTTTTCCTCCAAGCTCCTCCCTCTCTTGCTTGATTGTCAAGGACAGACCTGCTTCACCTCATTGTGCTTGTCCCTCAAGTCCCATACCTGTGTTGATAGTTTGAAACTCAGAGTATGTGCAGAACAGCTTTCATCCAGCCTGGCCTCAATGTACTGTACTGTACTGCACATATGCTGATGTTAGAACCACACAGGCGTGTGATTTCAGAGTCTCAGGAAAGGCCATCACTAGCTAATTAGCAGAGGTGGACAACTTCTTTAACCCCTTCAAGACACAGACAGTTTTCACCTTAAGGACCAAGCTACATTTTTCAAATCTGACATGTTTCACTTTATGTGGTAATAACTCTGAAACGCTTTTACTTATCTAAGCGATTCTGAGATTGTTTTCTCATGACACATTGTACTTCATGTTAGTGGTAAATTTGAGTCAATATGTTTAACCTTTTTTATAAAAAATTCCAAAATTTACAGAAAATTTGGAAAAATTCACAATTTTTAAAATTTGAAGGTCTCTGCTTTTAAAGCAGATTGTGATACCTCACAAAATAGTTGTTACTGTACATTTCCCAGATGTCTACGTCATGATGGCATCATTTTGTAAACATCATTTTATTTTTCAGGAAGTTAGAAGGTTTAGAATTTTAGAAGCAATTCTTAAAAATTTTTTAAGAAAATTTCCAAAACCCACTTTTCAGGGACCAGTTCAGTTATCAAGTGGCGCTTACATAATAGAAACCACCCATAAATGACCCAATTTTAGAAACTACACCCATCAAGTTAATCAAAACTGATTTTACAAACTTTGTTAACCCTTTAGGTGTTCCACAAGAATGAAAGGAAAATGGAGGTGAAATTTCAAAAATTCACTTTTTTTGCAGATTTTCCATTTTAATTTATTGCCCCTGTAACACAGCAAGGGTTAACAGCCAAAGAAAACTCAATATTTATTACCCTGATTCTGCAGTTTACAGAAACACCCCACATGTGGTGGTAAACTGCTGTAGGGGAACATGGCAGGGCACAGAGGGAAAGGAGCGCCATATGGATTTTGGAGGGCAGATGTCGCTGGGATAATTTTAAGCTGCCATGTCACATTGAACACCCTCTGATGCACCCCTAGAGTAGAAACTCCCAAAAAGTGACCCCATTTTGGAAACTACAAGATGAGGTGACAGTTCTATTGGTACTATTTTGGGGTACATATGATTTTTGATTGCTCAGTATTACGCTTTTTGTGAGGCAAGGTAACAAAAAAATGGCTGTTGTGGCACAGTTTTTATTTTTTGTTTTTTACAGAGTTCTCCTGAGAGGATAGATCATGTGTTGCTTATAAAAAGCAGGTTGATACAGACGCAACAATATCAAATATGTGTATTTTTTTTTTTTGCTGTTTCAGTTCTACATAATAAAGCATTTTTCAAAACAAAAATTATGTTTTTGTGTCTTCATTTTCTAAAAGCTACATTTCTTTTATTTTTCTGCCAATTGTCTTGTGTAGGGGCTCATTTTTTGCGGAATGAGTTGACGTTTTTATAGGTAGCATTTTTGGGTACATATGATTTTTTGATCACTCAATATTACACTTTATGTGGCAAAGTGACCAAAAAAATGGTCGTTAGGCAGAGTTTTTATTTATTTATTTTTAATGAAATTCACCTTAGGGGTTAGATCATGTGATATTTTTATAGAGCAGGTTGCATATAGAGCAGCAGATGCGGCGATACCTAATATGTCTACTTTTTTTAATGTATTTTAGTCTTACACAATAAAAGCATTTAAAAAAAATCATGTTTTAGCAACTCTATTTTCCTAAAGTTATATATTTTTTTATTTTTTGGGCGATTATCCTATGTAGGGGCTCATTATTTGCGGGAAGAGATGATGGTTTGATTGGTACCATTTGGGGTGTGTATAACTTTTGATCGCTTGTTATAATAGTTTTTTGTAATGAAAGGTGACAAAAAATGCCATTTTTTGCACAGTTTTTATTTTTATTTTTTTATGGTGCTTACCTTAGGGGGTAAGTCATATAATATTTTTATAGAGGAAGTCATTACGGACGTGGAGATACCTAATATGTCTACTTTTTTACATTTATTTTAGTTTTACAGAATAAAAGATTTTTTGAAGAAAAAGAAATCATGTTTTAGTGTCTCCATTTTTTGAAAGCCATATTTTTTTTATCTTTTGGCCGATTGTCTTAGGTAGGGTATCATTTTTTGAGGAAAGAGGTGACGGTTTGATTGGTACCATTTTGGGATGTGTATGACTTTTTGATCACTTGGAATTACACTTTTTGTGATGAAGGTGACAAATAAAATTGCATTTTTGGCACAGTTTTTATTTATTTATTTTTACGGCGTTCACCTGAGGGCATAAATCATATGATATTTTTATAGAGCAGGTTATTACGGACGTGGTGATACCTAGCATGTGTGCTTTTTTTATATTTATTTCAGTTTTACACAATAAAAGCATTTTTGAAGAAAAAAAATCATGTTTTAGTGTCTCCTTTTTCTGAAAGCCATATTTTTTTAATCTTTTGGGTGATTATCTTAGGTAGGGTGTCATTTTTTGCGGGAAGAGATGACGGTTTGATTGGCACTATTTTGGTGTACATACGTCTTTTTGATCTTGTAATTACACTTGTTGTGATGTAAGGTGACCAAAAAATTGCATTTTTGCTCAGTTTTTTTTTTTTATTTTTACGGCATTCGCCTGAGGTGGTAGATCATGTGATATTTTTATAGAGCACTTTGTGACGGACGCGACGATACCCAATATGTGTGTGTTTTTTATTTTTTTTTAAAACATTATTTTATGGTGAGGGGGCGTTTTTTTTTTTTTTTTTACTTGAAACTTTATTTTTTTTATTATTACTCACTGTGTGAGACGCTGACAGGTTGCCTAGGAGACCCAGCCCTCAGGCTGGATCCCCTAGGCTTCCGTACATGGCAGCTCCGATGCCTGTGTGAGGCGTTGGAGTTGCCATGGCAACCATCGGCCCCCTGCCAGCGCAGCACAGGGGGCCGAAGGGGTCAGAGGGAGCCCCCTCCCTCTCTCAGACCACTCACATGCCGCGGTCAGCGGTGATCGCGGCGTGTGAGGGGTTAATCCGCCGGCATCACCGCGCACAGCGATGTCGGGGGATGCAGCAGGGGCCTGGCTATCGGCAACAGCCGGGCCCGTGCTGCTGATCAGGGCGGGTGCAGTTCCTGCACCCGCCTGATCCTATCACGTACATGCACGTGAGGATGCGGCAAGGAGCCACATTCCCTCACGTACATGTACGTGAAAATGGGTGAAGGGGTTAAAATCAATGTTTGTGCTGAAAGACTCCCTTAAATGAATTTAAAAAGTCAAATATACTAAAAAATGGACCAGAAACTATAGTGTTTTTTAAGGGATATTCCAAATGGAGTTGGGAATATCCCTATAATGGTTATCATCTTATGCAAAATCATATCATATATACAGGAAGCAATCTAGAAAAAGACAAGATAATAAACACTTACCCGAAAATAATCACTGCAGGCTGCCAACACTGCCTTATGGGCATGGAATTTCTGTTCTTCAGCAACAAGGGTAACATCACACAGTATACCGTCACTCCTCTGCTGATTTAACGCAGACAGAACAGCATCTTTGTGTGACATGGACTGGCAATGCCTCTGACCTGTTAGCATTTCTTGAATACTGTAGAAAGAAATATGTGAAGTCTCATTCAAAATATAATGATGTTAAAAAATTGAATTATATAAAGAAATAGAAAACTAGTTTACAGCAGTTCCATCCTTACACTGCACATAGAAAACACATTTTATGTGCTAAGAACTGAATATAGCTTTCTTGTGCCCTTCTATTTTTAGGGTATAAGTGTCTCGTCATTGATGGTCTGACCTTTGGGGCCCCTGCTGATCGCTCGAACTGGGACAAATGTTTACCATTTGAATGGAGTGGCAGCCTCCATTCAGAGTTGAATGGATTGTTGGACACACATGCATGTCTGGAGCTCCATTTAACCAGGGAGGAACATGGGTCCCGTTCTGGTGATCAGAGGTGGCAACAGTGGTCAGACCCTGCCAATTAGATGCTTATCTCTTTCCTTTGGATAAATGATAAGTTGTTGTCGTAGGACAACAACCTTAAGGGTCCATTCACACGTCCACATGTGTTTTGCGGATCCGCAAATTGCGGATCTGCAAAACATGGACACCAGCCATGTGCCGGCACTATAGAAATGCCATAACTTGTCCGTGGCTGCGGACAAGAATAGGACATGTTTTATTTGTTTGCGGGGCCATGGATCAATGTGTGCTGTCCGCATCTTTTGCAGCCCCATTGAAAATGAATGGGTCCGCACCGTTCCGCAATGCGGAACCATTCATACGGACATGTGAATGGACCCTAAAAGTGGAACCTGTTTGAGAAATTTATGGCATGTTCACATAGTTTGCCACATATTGTATGTCTACTACCTGGGGGTCCCACATCTGATGGTCATTCCACCAGGTGGTATTTGCTTTTTTGGCTCTGTCTGTAATCTCCATAATGCTGAATGGAGACAGCCACTTCCTCATCCAGGCTGTGGCAGAATACGGCTGCTTCATATGGGCTCACCTGGGAAGCCTATCTATCAGACATTTCTGGCATATCCTGTGTCTCAGATACGTATACCTCTTTAACACATAGCGGTAAGAAATGGTTAAAATAGAATCCAGACTGCGACATTTCGCTGTCAATTGTTGCTAACGACACTGCGCACCCTGCATTCTCACCTTGTGTCTATAAATACATTAACATACAGTATGTAAGAAGATCGGATCTGAGAACATTAAGATTAGTTTATGTCAGCATATCAACCTTATTGAACACAACATAATTTCTGTTTATTTCTGCATCAATGGAAAATGACCTTTGGATCACATATAGTAAAGAGAACAAGTATTATACATATTCCCCATAAGTGTATTTGTCACAGTGAAAGGCTTCTGATCTGAAGGATGATGGGTGAGGAGCAGAAAAAGTGAAGGAGATCTCAAGCAAATTCTTTTAGGAGGGAATATATTATGCAACGTGTGCCAGTGATCTTGCATAATAAGTTGTACATTCTGGGGTATGCTGGTTTTGCACAAAAATGTACAACTTTTTGCACATCACCACTGAAGCCAGTCATTGGCTGGAACGGTGCATGTGACCATACCCATGGCCAACTAGATGCAAACAGTGCGGGGACCGGAAGATGGAGACAGCGAAGGATCAGAGTAGTGTGGAGCGGGTAGGTATGAATCTTCTTTTTCAGGAGGTAGGGAATTACATAAAATATAATAAATACCAGAAAAACCCCTTTAATACTTATCTCATCACTTTTTAACAGTAATGAGAAAAGTGGGACATGTTTAGTGGAGGGGGTTGAAGTCGCCTATTAATTTCTGGACGTTTACTGAACAGAAAAGGATAAACATAAAAGAACGGCAAGGGCAAAGAAAAAGTCAAAACCTGGTGTGAATGGTATGATTGGCATCAGCAATGGGGCTAACCACTCATTTCCTCCCCTCTTGGTAGGAGTGGGCTTGTCCTACTTCCTGAGGAGAAGTGTTGGCTAGGAAAGTGAGGAAACACATCCTATTGCTCCTGTTCCAAGAGCCTTACGGCCCGTTCACATGACCATAAATTTTGCGGAACAGATGTGGCCCCGTTCACTTCAATGATCGCGGGCAGCCAAAGCTCCGTGCCGTGGCTCCGCAAAAAAAAATAAAACATGTCCTATTCTTGTCTGCAATAGCGGAAAAGAATAAGCATTTAGAATGGGGTGCCGGGCCATGTGTTCTGCAATTTGCGGAACACACACTGGTGAGCATCCGTGGTATTGCGGATCTGCATTTTTGCGGATCCACAATACCACAGCAGTCTCAACGGCCCCTTAGGGACCAGAGAACTAGCTCATTTGTGAGACCACTACTTCAGAGAAACTGCAAAAATATAGAACTACGGATATATTCAAAGCTACAGCATTTACAGTCGGCAGAGTGACCAGCAACCATAGCTATCCAGACCCTGCTCAGACACCCATCACCTAGATCACATCCATGCCAGACCAACTCAAAAGCCTGTATCAAACTGTGGACACCTACAGCCACAAGTGCCAGTGTTCAAATGTTAGACACACATTCAGGGGAGAGATTAGCAAGTTAGTATACCAGAGGTGCCATTATCTGCTACTTTTCTGGGGAGAGAAATTTCACTGTATAAAAATACTGCTGCAAATATTCCTATTTATAAGTAAAGAGAGACTTTTATTCTTTTACTGGCCTGATTCCTTAAACCAGCATTTCAATGCACCGATCCCCAGAGAGGAACGGCTTGAGGAAGTACACCTTGACACATCATCTCATCAGGGCCACTACCACTCCCATCTTCTGCACTGGCTCCTCAGGAGCTTGCTGCACTACCTTTAACCTTTACCTGCAGTATATTGAAATTAATAGGGTTGTATTACTTCAGTAAATAGCATTTATCATGTAGACAAAGGTAATACAAGGCACTTGCCTTAAATTTGCTTAGCTTGTGTATATATTGCTGACCATCAGATTTACAGTGCTTTATTTTTTTTACATATCTTGGACAACTCCTTTAAGACAGGTGTGGAAACTGCCCCTTTGTTTTTAAATTGTAGCACTGACAGGCTGTAGTCCATGCTGCGGATTAGTAGGAAACAGAGTGTTTGGCTTTGCATCTGGCTACCATCTTCAGTGCCGGGGCCAGGTCCCCTGGCAATTATGTTTTTTGTTCCGAGTACCTTTTATAAGCAATTCTGTATCTACAATCAATGATAAAGCTTGCTTCTCGTGCCAGGAGTGAAATGAGGGCAAGAGAGAGTATAGGACAAAACGATATGTAAGTTTTATCCCACATATATCTCCTTCCTCCTGCTGTTAGGCACCCAAATAATACAAAAAAAATATGTAGGCGTACAGTGTGCAATACAAGTTGTTTCCAAATAACGAGTTGTCTTCTTCACCCCTACCCATGCAGGGAAAAATTGAGTCTTGGTGCTCTAATTAAAGCCGAATACACAAGCCTGTATCCATTTTGTGTCCAAGAAACTGTAGATCTGCAAAATACTGATACATTCATTTAGCATCTGCATTTTTTGCTGACCCATTGAGTTCAATGGTTTGTGGTCCGCATTTTGAGGCCAAGTATAGGGCATGTTCTATCTTTTTGCGGAACGAACATATGGATGTGGAAAGGACATGGATCATCTGTGTGCTTTCCGTATCCATACAGTATGTCTATTCTGCAAAAAGAATATGTCCGCAAAATGCGGACCACGGATCTATTGAGGTCAATGGGTCTGAAAAAAATGCAGATGGCATACGGACCACATCCGTATTTGGTAGATGCGCATACGGTTGTGTGCATGAGGACTTACCTGCAAAAGGAGATCTAGAAATACAGAAATTTCTAAAACCACAATAGGGGGAGATTCCTGCCCCCCAACAATTCTACAATGATGTTATTAGTTTTAACTACCTGCCCGCTGGTAAGCTTACACAAGGTGAGATGAACAGGCTGCTGGTAGAATTGATGTAATACTGAGTAAGTTTTAGGGCTCATTCACACGAACGTATTTTCTTTCCGTGTCCATTCCATTTTTGTTTGCGGACCGTATGCGGAACCATTCATTTCAATGGGTCCGCAAAAAAAATGGAAGGTACTCCATGTGCATTCCGTTTCCGTATGTCCGTTCCGCAAAAATATAAAACATGTCCTATTATTGTGTGTATTACGGACAAGGGTAGTACTATTCTATTAGGAGCCAGCTGTTCCGTTCCGCAAAATATGGAATGCACACGGACGTCATCCGTATTTTTGGCGGATCCGTTATTGCGGACTGCAAAATACATACGGTCGTGTGAACAAGCCCTTATGCTGATGATGATTGTATATAGAGATTTTAGAAATAAATGGTATAAATCCAAGACCAAGTAATTTCCAAAAGTCTCTTTTTCTAAAGCTTAACCAAGCAAAACAAGCAAAGCTTTCAATTCACATCTGCCTGACTAACCTGAAAGAGGTTTCAATTAAGAACAATCTAAATGAGGATGACAAGCTCTGAGAGCTTGGAAGAAGCGCATGGCACATTTACCTGAGGCATATCTCAGAAGGCATCGTCCAGGTCGGTTCCTCTGAGTCTTCACACTTAAGATTTATAGAAGGAACAAACAAGCATTCCAGCTGCAACCAAATATAGTAAATAATTAGAAAAACAGAATTTGTAAAGGAAAATAAAAAAGGTAAAACTGATAAAAGTAGATATTACAAGACTACTTATACTTTATCTTATGTTGAGTTATGCCCAATACATCAATTTCCTGCATTAGTATAATGGGCTTTGGGACCCAATATTGATTTTATAACATAAATTTCAGTTTTTAGTGTCCACTTTAACATTCTCTATTTATAATGATGTTGCCTTCCAATATTGGCACATTCATCCTTACTAATAACCTGTGCCTCGGGGATTCTAATGATGTAACTGTAAAGGATTATCTATATTTACTATTTCTGCTGCTTTTATAGACCCAACATAGTCCGCAGTATTGTATAGAGATTATCACAATCAAAATTTCTAGGCCCAATACACACATACACCAGTACCAATTTCACCATTTAACCTATCAGTACGTTTACTGGAGTGTGGAAGGAAACCAGGAGAACCCAGAGAAAACCATGTAAACTAGAAGGAGAATATACAAGCCCCATGCAGATGTTTCTCTTAGATTCTGACCCAGAACCCCAGTGTTGCAAGGTAACAGTGTAACCAGTTAGCCACTACTGACTATTATTCCTTACCTTTCAATACTTAGGACACTGAAATAGGCAGAAATATATACAGTCAGCAGAAAGATGCTCTATCTTTACTGAAAGACAACTATTGCACTGGTTTATCTGCATACTTAAAGTGGTATTCCAGAAGAATAGGCCATCACACCCTGCCATTCAGATCTTTCAGAGTGGCTCCAGTATTAGAACTACATCTCTCTGTGTATTGCATAATGGACCTAACTGATAACTGTAGCGCTGCTTCTATTAATTTCCATGTGAGCAATACTGTAGTTACCACTACAGAGTGGATGGTGTTCCAAATTCCAGTACCGGAGCTACTCTGAAATAGCTGACGGTGTGGTGTGAGTTGTCAAATCCTCACCGATCAGGTATAGATGGCCTATCCTGAGCACAGACCAACAATATAAACATCTTTGGAAATCCCTATACATACATTTATTGGTTGTATAGGTGTTGACTGAAAGTAAGTTCTCACAAAATCCACCTAAGGTCTACCAAACTGCATTTAATATAGAAGTTATTCTGCTCCTTGCAGATAAGAAAGTGGTCCCAGAGTTAATACGCTGGATTGTACGGTGTTACACTATTCTTTTAGCAGCCATGCTCAGAAAGCTCAGAAATAATAGCTTAGGTTGGTGGAGGGAGTATTTGTTATCCATGGGTAAAGCTCCGGTAAGTATGACTAGGTTTCACAGAACTGCTCATTATAACTCTGACTAACCTGTAGGAGCTCTCATTCCTACTCCCATCTGATATTGAAAGTAAAACCTCCAACAGAAAGGCCAGAACATTTGGCTGGTGAAATTTAACAACAAACAATTTAGCTGACCGATAAAAGACTATGATCATCTTAAATGAAGTTGGCCATGTTTAATACTTTTGTCTGGCATTCAGACAAAAGATCTTTTGATCAAAGAAAGATTGTTCATAAGAAAGAACATCCTTTGAAAGAACATTTCCAGAAAGGCCCACTTCATTGAACATGCCACCTTCTATCTAATGTGTATTGCCACCTTTAGGCCCCTTTCACACGAGCGTGACGGATTAGGTCCGGATGTGTTCAGGGTGCGTTCAGGAAAACTCCATTTTGCAAGCAAGTTCAGTCTGCGATTGCGTTCAGTTATTCAGCTTTTTCCGCGCGGGTGCAATGCGTTTTGATGCGTTTTTCACGCGCGTGATAAAAAAACTGAAGGTTTACAAACAACATCTCTTAGCAACCATCAGTGAAAAACGCATTGCACCCGCACTTGCTTCAGGATGCAATGAATTTTTCACTAAAGGCCCTATTTTAAGAAGCAGACCCCAATGGTTGTAGATTATAATGAACACAAACTGTTTGATAGAGAAGATGGAAGCAAGTTGAAGGAAAGTTTACTAGGATAAGTTCTGCATTTTTATTGGATAAAAAAAGTCCTGCATACAGAACTATTCTGTCTGGTAAAATGGCCGACTCCCTAACGTAAACTGTTAGGCCTGAGGCTGTTAGTCTCAGTTATGTGTCGGATCCGGTATGTTTATTATTTTCAATTTACTGATCCTATAAAAGGTGCAGAACAACGGAAATGATTAGTGTAAACTGGTTTGGGGAGTGATGAAGATGTACTGCGTCAGATATGTTCTGTAAATGAGAGTGACAGAATATAACAATAGATGAAGCTAGTATCAGACATCAGGATGAAGGAATTGTTGAACAGGGAGAGTAGTTAGATCTCTTAAAGCTAAAGCATTGTATTCAGTACTTTCAAATCTGTTACATTAAGGCTACTTTCACACTTGCGTTTTAATATTCTGGTTTTGAGCTCCGTCATAGGGGCTCAATACCGAAATAAAACGCTTCAGTTTTGTCCCCATTCATTGTCAACTGAACTGAACTGATACTTTCAGGAGCATTCTGTTCCGTCTCCAGACCGGAGAGCAAACCGCAAGATACTGCGGTTTGCTCTAAGGCAGGGGTAGGGAACCTCCGGCTCTCCAGCTGTTGTGAAACTACAATTCCCAGCATGCTTCATTCATTTCTATGAGAGTTCTTAGAAGAGCAGAGCGAGTATGCTTGCTGGGAGTTGTAGTTTCACAACAGCTGGAGAGCCGGAGGTTCCCTACCCCTGCTCTAAGGTCTAGGCATCCGCACCAAGACGGATCCGGAATGGCCCCCAATGCAAGTCAATGGGGACGGATCCGTTTGGTGTAACACACTAGTAAACGGATCCGTCCTCCATTGACTTTCAATGGAGTTCATTCTGGATCCGTTTAAAAGATGTTAAAGATAATACAACCGGATCCGTTCATTACGGATC
>ONZH01031339.1:0-14984 GCA_900303285.1 Rhinella marina
AACATATGAAGAAGTAAAAAAGCATAACTGCTATGTAGTATATAAAGTGGAAGCTCTTAGCGCATATAAATGATCATAAATATGTCGGGTTCATCCACCAACGATCAAGGTGGCTTCCAATCGGATGAGTCCTACACTAACACTGACCTGCATCCTACACAAACCGGCAGGCCCATATCAGGAGAACGCCATACCTGGTCAGAAGCTGCAGTATATATATGGGATGGGTACTGAGAGGGAGTTGTTGGATTTTTTTGCATATGTCAATACGGTTGATAGTGGTATTAAATTTACTTTGGAATATTCACAAGACAAACTTCACTTTTTGGATACACTCATTACATTACAGGATGATAATCTTCAGACAGATATTTATGTGAAGAAAACTGATAAAAACACTACTCTGCGCAATGATTAAATCTTTGCCATTCAGTCAATTCCTCAGGGCGAAACGTATCGTGAGTGAGGGTGCACAATTAGATAAAGTCACTGAAAAAATAAGTCAGGCGTTTGAAACAAGAGGCGACGAATGGATCGTAAGGATCCATTAGACACAGGATACACTTAGGAAAATTCCTTTGGTTACTACATATACAGAGGACAGTTATTGTGTTAGGGATATTATTCACAAGCATTGGCCTATTCTGAAAAGCGCATATGGAAACATTAATGAATTCTCTAGTTTGCCTCTAATGTCATATTGTAGACCGCCTAATCTAAGAGACAAACTAGTACGCTCGGACATTGGTCCTCAAAAGGTACATAAACAGACTTTTATTCATTCACAAAAGAAAGGTTGTTACCCATGCCTTAATTGCATAAATTGTAAATATTTATGTAAAGGGAATGAATTCAGACGTCCATCAACACAGGATCGTTACAAAATTAATTTTTATTTGACATGTTCATCAACGTATGTAATTTATGTACTTTGGTGTCCATGCTCATTACTGTATGTTGGAGAAACATCACCGGAATTAAAAACATGATTAAATCAACACCTGTACTCCATACGGAAGAAACGTATGGATTTACCGGTGCCGAAACACTTTTCGGATCTTTGACACCGTGAACAGGATCTGAAATTTATTATCATTGACCATGTTCCATTATCCAGAAAAGGTGGTGATCGTATTTTACAACTCAAAAAACGTGAAATTTTATCTATTACGAAGTTAAAAACATTAAAACCACATGGACTTAATGTGGACTATAAACCATGGATTTTTCCTTGATCCATTTTTGGTAGCAATTTAGGTCAATTGCCTGTAGTTTTGATGTAATATATATATTATTGTTGATAAGTAACCTAATTTTATTTATTTTTTGTCTCGGCAGATGTCTTTTTGGGATGACAGATACGTTGGATGTATAACCAGCATTGACCCATCCTGCAATTAATTTATATGCAATTATTTAATTTTTGGGATGATATATACCAAAGTACTATATATATATATATATATATATATATATATATATATATATATATATATATATATATATATATTCTTTAGGGGCTTAGGTGTGTATAACATCCAATATATCTAAATGAAGAACGCGGTTTGCGTTCCATCTCATGCGTTCCACTTTGCGGCTCATGTGCGTTCCATGTAGAGTCCACTTGTTCATGACGCGAATTTCAATTGTCCGCGCATGCGCAGTGGTCTCGGTGGTACGCTGAGATGAATATACAAGGAGGGCTGTCGATGCTGGTCAGTATCTTGCTATCCCCATATGTTTTTAATCTTTAATCTGTAATCATGCACAGATGCACATGATCACTTTAATGTGGATGGAAATAGGAATTATGTTATATGTACACATGGGATGTAAATGAAGTATATTGATTTCACTTATATTGGTCACATATTTTCTGTCATAATGATAATTATTCATAATTTTTTTTATTATATTGATTTGTTTTTGTGTAAAAATCACGATTATTTCAAATGAGCACTATCAATTGATTGAGGAGGTGTGTGTATATATATGTTTGAGGCACTAATTCATTTGTATCACTGCTTGGGAAAAGTCCCAGTAAGAGGACTGAAACGTTGCGTTTTTTGGTGATTAAAGAACACATCGTTTGATACTATTTTTGGGAGTGCCGTGGAATTTTTTACTTTTTATATATTTGGTTTTTCTGGATCAAACTCCTCAGCCACTGGCAACACCAGTTCATTTCTATATGCTGTGCTGCTCACACCATTCTATTATATATACAGTACAGACCAAAAGTTTGGACACACCTTCTCATTCAAAGAGTTTTCTGTATTTTCATGACTATGAAAATTGTAGATTCACACTGAAGGCATCAAAACTATGAATTAACACATGTGGAATTATATACTTAACAAAAAAGTGTGAAACAACTGTAAATACGTGTTATATTCTAGGTTCTTCAAAGTAGCCACCTTTTGCTTGAAGGAGTTCCCAGAGATGCTTAGCACTTGTTGGCCCTTTTGCCTTCACTCTGCGGTCCAGCTCACCCCAAACATCTCGATTGGGTTCAGGTCTGGTGACTGTGGAGGCCAGGTCATCTGGCGTAGCACCCCATCACTCTCCTTCTTGGTCAAATAGCCCTTACACAGCCTGGAGGTCTGTTTGGGGTCATTATTGGCAAGGCAACTTATTCCTGTGAAAAACAGAAACAACAGGGGGTGCACCATAGGGTAATAACGTAGAATAATGCACTCACAACTAGAGGCTCACCTTCTTTGGTTGTGCTAAATGGGCACAACTCCAGTGTATGCGTAACAACAGGAGCTAGCGTCCTTTCATTTATCCATCGACCATATGCTGCCACGGATCCAAAGCCACTTCTGTATCGAGGAGCCTGTAATCCCCACAGGAGTTGGAAAGTATCACAGGTGCAGAGAAAATTGTATTCCACGGCGCAAGGAACTGGTCGTCAGTTGAACAGGATATCGATTCTTTTATTTGAAATAGTACTACGCGTTTCGGGGTATAAACACCCCTTCTTCAGGTACATACAGAATGCTACAATACACAGAGTCTCAGTATAAATAACCAAAAAAAACGCCAAAAAGAGAGGGGGTGTGAAGGGGGAGGGATGGGGGGAGGTCAACAACATTAACATAATTAGCATAACCTTAAGAAAAGAGAATAATAAGTATAAAATATATACATACACTCACCGGCCACTTTATTAGGTACACCTGTCCAACTGCTCGTTAACACTTAATTTCTAATCAGCCAATCACATGGCGGCAACTCAGTGCATTTAGGCATGTAGACATGGTCAAGACAATCTCCTGCAGTTCAAACCGAGCATCAGTATGGGGAAGAAAGGTGATTTGAGTGCCTTTGAACGTGGCATGGTTGTTGGTGCCAGAAGGGCTGGTCTGAGTATTTCAGAAACTGCTGATCTACTGGGATTTTCACGCACAACCATCTCTAGGGTTTACAGAGAATGGTCCGAAAAAGAAAAAACATCCAGTGAGCGGCAGTTCTGTGGGCGGAAATGCCTTGTTGATGCCAGAGGTCAGAGGAGAATGGGCAGACTGGTTCGAGCTGATAGAAAGGCAACAGTGACTCAAATTGCCACCCGTTTACAACCAAGGTAGGCAGAAGAGCATCTCTGAACGCACAGTACGTCGAACTTTGAGGCAGATGGGCTACAGCAGCAGAAGACCACACCGGGTGCCCACTCCTTTCAGCTAAGAACAGGAAAACTGAGGCTACAATTTGCACAAGCTCATCGAAATTGGACAGTAGAAGATTGGAAAAACGTTGCCTGGTCTGATGAGTCTCGATTTCTGCTGCGAACATTCGGATGGTAGGGTAAGAATTTGGCGTCAACAACATGAAAGCATGGATCCATCCTGCCTTGTATCAACGGTTCAAGCTGGTGGTGGTGGTGTCATGGTGTGGGGAATATTTTCTTGGCACTCTTTGGGCCCCTTGGTACCAATTGAGCATCGTTGCAATGACACAGCCTACCTGAGTATTGTTGCTGACCATGTCCCATCCCTTTATGACCACAATGTACCCAACATCTGATGGCTACTTTCAGCAGGATAATGCGCCATGTCATAAAGCTGGAATCATCTCAGACTGGTTTCTTGAATATGACAATGAGTTCACTGTACTCAAATGGCCTCCACAGTCACCAGATCTCAATCCAATAGAGCATCTTTGGATGTGGTGGAACGGGAGGATTCGCATCATGGATGTGCAGCCGACAAATCTGCGGCAACTGTGTGATGCCATCATGTCAATATAGACCAAAATCTCTGAGGAATGCTTCCAGCACCTTGTTGAATCTATGCCACGAAGAATTGAGGCAGTTCTGAAGGCAAAAGGGGGTCCAACCCGTTACTAGCATGGTGTACCTAATAAAGTGGCCGGTGAGTGTACATTGGTGATACAAATGGTAGAAGAAGAGAGAGAGGAAATGTCTGTTCTGCACAGCAAGAACACTAGGTAGCCCGAATCAATATGTTGGGCTCCGTATCTCATGGAGCCCGATCACGTGACTAGGACGTTACCTAGCAACGTTGTGTTCTTGCTGTGCAGAACAGACATTTCCTCTCTTCTCTTCTTCTAAGGTTATGCTAATTATGTTAATTTTGTTGACCTCCTCCCATCCCTCCCCCTTCACACCCCCTCTCTTTTTGGCGTTTTTTTTTGTTATTTATACTGAGACTCTGTGTATTGTAGCATTCTGTATGTACCTGAAGAAGGGGTGTTTATACCCCGAAACGCGTAGTACTATTTCAAATAAAAGAATCAATATCCTGTTCAACTGACGACCAGTTCCTTGCGCCGTGGAATACAATTTTCTCTGCACCTGTGATACTTTCCAACTCCTGTGGGGGATTACAGGCACCCCGATACAGAAGTGGCTTAGGATCCGTGGCAGCATATGGTCGATGGATAAATGAAAGGACGCTAGCTCCTGTCGTTACGCATACACTGGAGTTGTGCCCATTTAGCACAACCAAAGAAGGTGAGCCTCCAGTTGTGAGTGCATTATTCTACCATCTTTTACGTTATTACCCTATGGTGCGCCCCCTGTTGTTTCTGTTTTTCACAGGAATAAGTTGCCTTGCCAATACTGTTTACACCCCATTCTGGGGGATTTTTGGGTTTGGCTGCACATAGATATCTTACTGGATTTTCTAATAATATGGAATATGTTCAAAATCGTCTCCAGCAACGAGAACGTCTAGTTCTGCGGTATGCACGATCTTCAACGTGAACACCTTCTAATGATACGCCAGCTACTACAACCACTAAGGAAGGTATTGATGAAAGATCATTATCTATTTTATTTTTTGAACTAGAAAAGACTATGATAAATGAATTACAACATCAACTCGACGCTAATTTTCTGGAACTCTATATACAAGAAGGTCTAGTCCCGAGAGGCTTGCGCCTTCGTTTCAAACATGCTTTTAATGATGATGAAGATTTCTGTCAGGATTGGGACAATTATCTTTTAGAATGCGCTAGAGGATTGATGTCTAGATTGATTATGAAAAGAAGTTCCCTGGCCTCAGGCTTTGTGAATAAAATTGTTGATCTGTATAATAATATCCTTCCACATAAGGACCATCCATCATTTATTAGACTAGATAGACTTATTACAACATGGGTTATTAATTATGAAAAAGAAATTCTAAACAAGAAATCGCATAAAATCTCTACAGACCGAACAGATTTTTCTACTGGAAATATCAAATATTGGATAAAAGAACAAACCATTATGGATCCCCCATAATCCGACCATACTACTGTTCCTAGTCCTAGTACACATGTACAAGTCACAAAGGAAAACATTAGGTCCTATCACAATATCACATATCAACGATATGCCAACAAGAAACAATGTAACAATCATAGATCTGTATATATTAAACCTACGGGGAAAACTCAGCATCAACCTTCTACCCCGTTAGCTCGCAACAAATCAAATACTCCATAACCTACTTTTCATACTCCTAGTGCCTATACTCCAGTGATATGTAATAAAGCTACACAACCAGTTCTTTATATCAATAAACCACCAACAGTAACTCAAGGTTTTAATATCACTTCTAATCCCACTTCACCACTAGAGTTATTCGACCCAGATATTTTATCTACATGTGCAACCCTTTGACAGCACAACCACTTTTAGGAAACACCATCATCCAACCTAGGTCCTCACCCACAGGCCTAGATGAGGATTCCCTAATTACTATTCATGCCAATTCCCCTCCCAATACCCAAGTTTCCAACAATCATGGGAATGCACATAATCCTTCAGATCCCGATCACAGTTTATGTGAATCATCGATTATACTATCCAATGCCACTGCTGGACCGTCTTTTTTATACCTTCTTCCCGTTCTCAATCCTACCACACTATATCCAGTTTTAAAAAGTCCAGGAACAGTTTCCATCACAAACTACTTTCATCCTCTAGGCCAGAGAGCCAACAAAAGAAAAAATTCAGAAGAGGATGTAGGGGGGGAAAGAATAAGAACAAAAAGAAAAACTTAGGACATTCAAATCAAGAACAGGAAATAAAAATCTTCAACCTCTCCTCCCATAAATTAGACTCAGATGAAACATCAGTATTATCGAAAGGGTTATCGTTCTGCCCGACCTCCAAAGCCAGTGGTTTCGAACTCTTCATTGACCTACATAGGTTCATTAGGAGAATCACATTGAAAAGACATTTCAAGTTATCTGAACTGAATCTTTCAAAAAAACCCTCCAAATAATCAATAGAGAATTCAGACACCAATACACAATATATTTCCTCAGATCTCAAACCTCGGTCTACTTTTTACCCAACTCACCATAGGGGTAATTTTACTGAGACCTTTTATGATTTGGTCTTAGAAGACTTTAGAACCATCCATCAGAGACCTATTCATAAATTTAACCTTTCATCAAAAGAGCGAAAGGCTATAAAAAGTTTACAAAACAATATGGATCTTATAATTAGAAGTGCCGATAAAGGAGGGGGAGTCGTTATACAAAATAGGTCAGATTACACCAATGAAGCACTCCGCATACTATCAGATATCAATTATTATCGTATTCTTGATACGGACCTTTTAGAAAAGCACAAAGCATGTTTAAAAACTCTAGTGGAATCAGCCATTCATATTTTGAACAAAAAGGAAAAAGAATACCTTCTAATACCAGATCCTCACACTGCTATCTTTTATCATCTACCCAAAATCCATAAGGACATCACACACCCCCCAGGACGTCCTATAATTTCCGGCATTTCATCACTTACATGCAATTTGTCCCACTATGTAGATATTTTTCTCCAGAAGTATGTTATACAGCTCCCCTCATATTTACGGGATTCTGCCTCACTGATTATACTATTACAGGATATCCCCTGGAAAAATACTTACCAGTGGTTGACTTTAGACGTCTCCTCATTATATTCTAATATTGAACACAATTTAGGCATCAATTGTACAAAGAGCTTTTTAGATAATGATCCACTCATGCCAGAAGAACAGAAAACGTTTATTTTAGAATGTATTTATTTCATTCTAACACACAATACATTCAAGTTTGAAGAGGTTTTCTATTCACAGGCCAAAGGGACCGCAATGGGCACGCGCTTTGTCCCGAGTTTTGCCAATCTGTTCATGGGTGCCTTTGAAGAAGATATGATATTCCAATCAGATTATTATAAAGAAAATATATTCTTCCTGCGATATATAGACGATCTGATTTTCATATGGGATGGGGATTATACCTCCGTAAAAAACTTCATTGAAGCTTTGAACACCAATAACTGGGGGATTTCTTTTTCTGGCTCCTACAATCCGAGTAAAAATGAATTTTTGGATCTGGAACTAACCAATGACGATGATAAGATCATCACCCGCACCTTTTTAAAAAAAGTGGATGCTAACAGTTACCTAGATTTTAAAAGCCAACACTATAAAAAATGGAGGAGCAATATTCCGTTTGGACAATTCAAATGTATTAGAAGGAACTGTACCAAAGATGATGACTTTACAAATCAGAGTGAGATTATACACAAAAGATTCCTACAAAAAGGGTTTCCCCCAGAAATCGTTAAAGCCGCTTACAACAAGGCTTCACTCTTGACCCAATCCGATTGTGTTTCTGGGATAACACACCAAATAGATTCTGAGGTCCCCCCCTCTAATAAATTTGATATAAATTTTATTACCACCTTTAATGACGATCACCGGATCATACGGGAGATTTTGTCCAAACATTGGTTTATTTTGAAGAGAGATCCCTTTCTCAGTGGACTACTCCCTAAAAAACCACCGATGACGGTGACTCTTCTGGACTCAAAGAAGAGTCCAGTGAGTGCATTTTACTGCAGGTTTGTGGGAGCACAGCGTCGGAATGGAAGTGAGTATGAAGATAAAACTTACATATTCGGATTCAGCATCATTTACACTATACACCGCTTACTCTAGTTCAGGGGTATTTCGGAGATGACAGGTTCCCTTTAAGTATATAATTCTACATGTGTTAATTCATAGTTTTGATGCCTTCAGTGTGAATCTACAATTTTCATAGTCATGAAAATACAAAAAACTCATTGAATGAGAAAGTGTGTCCAAACTTTTGGTCTGTACTGTACATACACTAGCAGAAGAACCTGGTTTCACCTTGGTATATTTAATCTATTTCATTTAATGTTTGTGTGTTGTTAAAGATATTGACTGTATCCACTATAACAGTGACATCTACAGCACACTGCCCCCTTAACAATGAACTCCACAGCTCCCCCCCCCCCCCAGTGCCCTGTCTCCTTAAAATGGGACCTCCCCAGCAGCCTGCCCCAGGGTTGCCAACCGTCCAGAAATTTCTGGACAGTCCGTAAAAATAGGTGACTTTTTTCCTGTGTCCTTAAAAAAAAAAATAGACATGTCCGTGATTTTTTGAGGCTGGTGGTAATTGACGATATTCTTTTCGTGGTAATTCTCATCATTTTATAGCTCACAGTAGATGCTGTAGTGAGGTCTTACCAGTATATTGAGCTATAGACATGGATTACTTATGTTTATAGTTCATTATGGTTTTCCTATTTGTCCGCAAAAAATGTTGGATGTTCGTGATTTTGGGATAAGTTGTCCAGAAAAAAGAAAAAGTCTGGTTGGCAACCCTGGCCTGCCCCCTTAACAGTGACTGCCACAGCGTCCTCCCCTTTAACAGTGACCTCCACATTGGCCGCCCCTTTATTAGTGACTTCCACAGTACCCAGTCTCGTTAAGATGGATTTCCACAATAACTCGCCCCTTAACTGTGACCTCGACAGCAGCCTGCCCCTAGGGTGGCCAGAGGTCTGGTTTTAGGCTGGACAGTCCAGTTTTCAGACTCCCTGTCCTCTGTCCGGCGCAGGGCCTGGTCGGACACAGGGATGACCTTTTGATCAGCTCACTCTGACAGCAGCACTGTGCAGTCTGAGCATGAGCTGCAAGGAGAAAGTCACCCTCCCTCCCCTGCAGCTGACAGAAGTTGATTTTTACCTTCATTTTTTTTTTTAAATCCCTGATGGCTGTGGTGTGGGGGGCGTGGCCTATTCGGGTAGTAGGGGTGTGGCTTAGTGGGACTGGGGGTGGGGTTTTTAAGTCCTGTGACCTCCACAGCACTCCACTCTTTTAATAGTGTCATCTACAGCTATCTGCACCTACAGCAGTGAAGAAAAATGGCTGGGTTGTTATGGAAACCTGGTGTGAAACTGTGTGCATGTCGAAACTGAAGGACCTGCGAGATTCTATTGGCTGATAAGGGACATGTGACCATGTGTATGGCAGTTGGAATATGAACAGAAAGACCTGCAGGCTTCTATTGACTAATTTATGTCATGTGATGTGCCATATTTGCATTTTTTGGGGATATCTCAGGAACTGTAAATCCTCGAGAACTGAGACCCGGTCTAAAACCTTCCCGGACACCTGATGTACCTGTATGCCAAATTTCGTGATTGTAAATGCGACGGTGCGGATGTGGGGGTGGTCAGTGTTAAGGGGTGGGGGCAGTGGAGGTCACTGTTAAAGGGTTTCTGTCACCAGTTTTGGGCATATAAAACAGGATGACATTTGCAATGTGTTACTCACTCTCTAATTGCAGTCCCCGTTTTTGTATAAAATCGACTTTAGTAATATCCAAATGAACCATTACTAGGTGCAAGGGGCAGTAATCCTGCACAGAGTATCCCGTTTCCCCACCTTTGTGTACACCTACTTTCTTGTGATGGACAGGGCCAGGCAGTTCGCTCTATCTGCTGCCGGCCCTGTCCGTGCTGCAGATCCTGCACGGCCTTCATTCAGCGCATGCGCAGTGATGAAGCCAGGAGCCGGCGGCCAGCGGCACTCACTGCGCCTGCGCCGAATGAAAGCTGCACAGCGCAGGCGTGGGATCTGTCATTTGCAAATATATAGATACTAGCTGAAGGACCCAGCTTCGCCCGGGTATATTTAATTTATTTCTTTTACTGTTTGTGTGTGTGTGTGTCGTTAAACGATATCGAGAGTGACCTCTACAGTGGCCCGTCCCTTTAACAGTGACCTCTACAGCTGCCCACCCCTTTAACAGTGACCTCTACAGAAGCCCGCCCCTTTAACTGTGACCTCCACAGCAGCTAGAGTGGCCACTGTCTTCACCCCAGAAAGCCAGACCTCACCAGCCATTCCCCCAAACGTGAAACAGCGCCCCCAGTTCCCATGAAGACACATCACTAAACATGAGGCCACGCCCCCCCCCCCCCCCCCCCCCCCGGCTCCGTGAAGACATGGAGGAGAAGCTGTCTGAGTGTGAGCTACTGAAAGGATGGACATCCCTGTGTCTGTCCAGGCACTGCGTCGGACGGAGAACAGGTAGCCAGAAAACTGGACTGTCCAGCCTAAAGCAGGACATCTGGCCACCCTAACATCAGCCTGCCCCTAGGGTGGCCAGAGGTCTTGTTTTAGGCTGGACGGTCTGGCTTTCAGACTCCCTGTCCTCTGTCATGCGCAGGGCCTGGATGGACACAGCAGCAGCACTGTGCAGTCTGAGCAATGAGCTGCAGGGAGAAAGTCACCCTCCCCCCACCCCTGCAGCTGACAGAAGGTGATTTTTACCAATAATTTTAATCCCTGTCAAATGCTGCATGGAAGGGTCGTGGCCTGACTGAGTCAGGGGCGTGACTTAGTGGGATTTGGGGGTGGTGCTTTTAAGTCCTTCTTTTGACGGTGGCCGGAATTACAGGTCGATGCCATAGTAATTTAGGAGGAAGGTGGGTAGCAGTGGAAGAAAACATCTTTTATTACTACTGAACAGTAAATATGTAAAATTTACATTATATGAGGTAATGATTGATGATGAGTTAGTCTAAAACATAAGTTATAGTTATGGCTACTATTGGCTAATGCATTTTTTGGGAATACCTCAGGAACTGTATGTCCTGGAGAGTTGAAAACTGTTCTAAAACCTTCCCGGACACCTGATGTACATGTGTGCCAAATTTTGTGATTGTAGCTGCAGCTGTGCGGATTCCTTTAGCGGACATACACACACACACACACACACACACACTCAGCTTTATATAATATTTTCTTTATTGCCATAAAGAAAATACAAGCAGATGTCACACATTTCAGCTAAGCAGCCTTTTCCAAACAAGCATGTGCATATGGTTGTTTGAAATTAAGGGATAACCCATTTGACATAAATTGGATTAAAATTTAAAATCTGAACAAAAACTTAAAATTGTAAATTTTACCTGCATTTTCCTTTAATTTTTGTGGAACACCTAAAGGGTTAAACACAGTCACGGAAAGAAGTGGTCTAAAATGACAGAGAAGTGTTCAAACCCCATATGCTGTTGCGCATATCAAACCGAGGGAGCAAATCCTACACATGTGATCCATTGCTAACAGCAATCCCCAGCAAAAATGCATACAATGGAGGATGCCTGCAGCGGACCACATGTACTACAAAAACATCCTACACAAGATAACCAATTGTGCGGATGTGACAAACTATATAATCAAACAAATCACGGAAAAAGGTGCACTGCAACGGTAAATGCAATTGATAATATATGGCTAAACCCTCACTCTGATTTTAAAATGAGTCTTTCACCAATATATTCTTATAACAAGAACATACCAGAGCCCGAGCACCGCGTCAAGGTATCTCGGAGTGGCACGGGATCTAACGCTAACCTACTTGGTGCTCCTTCCGTAATTGCCCATACAGCATAGGTAGGTTAGCGTTAGGTCCCGAGCCACTCTGAGATACCTTGACGCGGTGCTCGGGCTCCGGTATGTTCTTGATATAAGAATATATTGGCGAAAGTCTCATTTTAACATCAGAGTGAGGGTTTAGCCATATATTATCAATTGCATTTACCATCGCAGTGCACCTTTTTCCGTGATTTGTTTGAACACCTAAAGGGTTAACATAGTGTGTGAAACCAGTTTTGAGTAATTTGAGGGGTGTAGTTTCTAAAATGGGGTTATTTATGGTTTTTATTATGTAAGGACCTCAGTGACTTCAGAACTAAACCGTCCTTGAAAAAGTCTATTTTGAAAGTTTCATAGAAAATTTGAAAAATTGCTTCTTAAATTCTAAGCCTTCTAACGTCCTAAAAAAATAAAATGTAATTTTTTAAATGATGCCAACGTAAACATATAGGGAATATTAAGTAAAAACTATCTCATGAGGTATCACTATCTTCCTTTAATGTGTAGAAATTCAAATTTAGAAAATTACATTTTTTTTTTATTTTCTGTAAAATTGGATTTTTTATAATATAAAGTTCAAAGTTATCAACCAAAATTTACCCCTAACATCAAGTATGAGATGTCACGAGAAAGGATGGCTTGGATAAATAAAAGCATTCCAAAGTTATTAGCAGATAAAGTGACACATGTCAGATTTGCAAAATTAAACCTCGTCATCAAGGTGAAAAATACCGTGGTCTTGAAAGCGTTAAGCACAAAATGTTGTATCTGTTTAAAAGAATGTCTTAGAATGGACATTCACTCTACACCATATGCAGCTAAGAATAAGTTATATAGCAGTAAAATCCAATCTTGAAGTTACTTTTTCCATACTATACAAATGTCTGCAGTCTTTTATTGTTGTATATTAGGTTATATTTAAAATCAAGTTTATCAAGTGTACAGTACACGAGTTAATGTTAGTGTGTTAATGATGTGTGTATTTGTGTCTGTTTTATATCCCATTTTTTCTGTTCATCCAGTCGTTCCTTGTTCAGAGCAGGAAGTATCTTGAATCATGCATTAGGTGATGGACCCGCAACATTTGTTCATAAAAAGAATGACCCCATTAGAAGTTTCAGACCCTACAAAGTGCACTTCTTTTTTTGTGGAGCCAGTGCAGTGGATGGAGAATGCTCTTTTTGGAGTACTGGATGGACAGGTAAAGCTTGAATTTTATGGCCTTAAAGGGGTATTCCAGGATTTTAGTTGGCCTATCCTCTGTAAATAGAAGCAGCACTGCAGCAGAGCCACTATGCAGCAGGGGTTTTGGGTTGTTGAAACTCTGCCAATCACTTATTGATGGCCTTATTAGTAATAATACAATATAAAATTGGTATCTCTATAATTGTACTGACCAGCATAATAAATATAACGTGTGTTTGTTCCCTGCACAGTGTATGCCGCAATAATAAAGCCCAAAAAGCAATCATGTAATTGCTGCCATTTCTTAATCCTGCTTTGCACAAAGCAAAATAAATAGTGATCAAACAGTTGTATCTACCCCAAAATAGAAGCAATGAGGAAGGCAACTCATCCCGAAAAAAATAAGTCCTGACACAGCTCCATTCAAAGAAAAACAAAATGTATGGTTGTCAGACGATGTATATACTGATACCCCAGAAGCTTTTCAATAGCAACATGGTGCTTATAACCTAATACATTAAAATGTGCTTGGCAAAATGGTCTTTTCTGAACCCTGCAGCGTACCCAAACAGTAGTTTACCTCCACATCTATTGGCATATCAGCACCCACCCAGCAATTTAAATGGCATGATTGTCTCAGTTGGGAGCAACATATTGGACACTGAAATGCCATATCTGTGGAAAACCCACCCCTGCTCAATATTTTTTTCAAAACCTTCACTCCACCCCCTAATAATTACCTTGTGGTGTAGTTTCCAACAGGGTGGATTTGATTTAAATCAAACTGATTTAAATCACGATTTAAATCACGATTTAAATCACTAGTCCGTAAGGCTTGATTTAAATCAGTGATTTAAATCAAAGTTTCTACCTAAACTAGTTCTTGCTACTTTAACATGCAAGTAGATGAAGATTTTTAGAATCACTTTTTATATTACTTTTTTCTCCCCAGTTTAATGGGTTAATCATTCATATTTGGACACCACTGTTCTGTTGTACTTAGGAAGGAGAAAAATAATCCTGACCTTAATAACAATTTAAATAGATTTATTCAACTGAAACAATAACAACATTACAGCATAAGTTATTTGCTTAAACAAACATCCACTCCAAACAATCAGAAACATATTGTCTAACTTCTTGGACTTGGCACTGAAGTAAAGCGAGCGTCTGTGATAATATACCGTGTTTCCCCGAAAATAAGACCTACCCCGAAAGTAAGACCTACTGCTATTTTGCCTTTTTTTTTGGAGCAGGCTTAAAATATAAGCCCTACTCCAAAAATAAGACCTATCTACATTAATCTATTGTACGGTATGTGATGTGACGTCAGTGACGTCACGATCACTGAGAATCATGTTACAGGCTGGGGGCAGTGATGGGGGACTCCACTACCCTGAAAGTTATGGTATTGGCCAGTCAAGGCCTCTTTGCTGGTGGCTCCATCTGGGGGAAAGGGGGGCAGGGCGAAAATGTGTAGCGCTGATGTGTAGCGCTGATGTGTAGCGCTGACATGTTGTCTTGTCAGCCTAGACCGGGCAGCAGCGGGCCGGCGGCAACATTCATTACTGTGCTCCTGCACCCGCACATATGCCTTCC